>JAMQGT020001663.1:0-36264 GCA_024447675.2 Pterophyllum scalare | reverse complement strand
ACTGGCCATTGAGTGTACATTGTTCAGTTACACTGACATCACGGTTTGCTACTTTGAGTTAGAAATTCTAGCATTTTATTAGCAATGCTGCAAGATCTTTGAATGAAACTTGAATAATGACTGATAATCCCCCCAGATGACAACTTAATGTAGTGGTAATGACTGTAGTGGACAGCAACAGGAACCAAGTGATTTGAATTTTATTACATAACAAGGACAGAGAAAACTCTTAAATGTTACAGAAGAAACCTGTGAATATTTGTTAGGCAAAGCACACAAGTAATCCAGGTTTTCTTCCTCAATCCCAGAACAGATTTAAATTCTATTTTCCCCAGACACTTCAGATAACTGATGTTACAGAGGAATCATTTCACGCTCTTTCAGTAGTCTAGTCTGCATGTAACATTACAACCCTATGAGTTAGTTACAGAAAAGAGGAGCATCCCTTCAGTTAAAATTGAAAAAGAAATAACTGGCAAAAATGTATTTAAATATAAACTTTCTTTTGGTTCAAAGAGCAGCAACAACATTAAAAAACTACATTCAAAGCAGAGGCACTAAGAAAGGATCTTACCGAACCTGCAGGAGCTTTTTTTTTTTTAAAATTAGATGTCTGCAACACGATGAAACCAATCAGAGCAAAGAAATGAAATAATGTATTACTCCTGAAACAATTTTGGTATAGATTTTAGGTTTATGCAAATATTATTCACAGTTCCTTTAAGGTTATAATCCTTTTTTCCACTAAAAATCCACAAAACTGTGAGAATGACTTACTGGACTAACTGAACTTTGAACTGCTGTTCATACACTGTCCATTTCCAAACATAGAACCATTTCCTGTTTACTTCTGGGGACAGCTTTATTCTCACACTGACCACATGGGGAAAGTAAATACACAGCTTCAACATTCTGACTCTTTTTAAGTTGTTAATAATAACATTAAAGATGGCTCTGCTCTGTTGAAGTATCACAGCATGACTGAGTCGCCATGAACTAAAAAAAGGAGCTAAGTGAAATTCATCTGCAAGTTCCACAAATCTTATGCATCGCCTAACTTCGACTGTTAAAATGTCTTCTATGAAAAGGTCCCATAAAGTCCTCCAAAGCCACAATAATTTCAGCTATTAACATCGAGACCTGAGTTAACAAAACGTCTGACACGTCCCTAAATCTCATGCTAACTGTTGCTTTTAGAGATCAGAGCCCTGACAAACTCTGACATTTAAACCTCACACAAACAGATGCTATCGGCTGCGCTTTCTTTGTTTAATGAAGAACAGATTATCATCTGCCGGGTACCTCTCTGCACCAGTTTTTTTGTCAGCAGTCCCGGGGGCTTGATTTTTCCTCTTTTTCTTCTTTGCTCTCTTCTCTTGCTTTGAATTCAACACCTGCATCTTTCCTCCAACAGAGCCAAAGTGCTGGTCCTTTCTTTTTTGTGTGTGTGCCCCTGGTTGTGCTAAAGAAACAGGCTTCATTTTATTCATCTTTCTCCTCATCTTCCTGTTCTCCCTGTCCCCCCCCTCTGGGAAAGTCTTCTACTCCATCCAAAATTGGTTTAGCTGCTGGGAGGGGTCTCTTGAGGTGGGCACAGGTCTCTTCGGTTTCCACGGTTTAACATTGCCTGCACTTTCCTGCTGTTTGTACTTATTAAACTTTTTTCTTTTGGGTGTTGCAGCACTTAAGTCGTTATCCTTAAAAAATAAATGGCTGGGCCTGGGATTGTGGTTGCTAGGGGTATGGTTAGACTGGTCCTTGTGTCTATGATAGCTGATTTTCCGTTTCTTCATTGGGGGTCCTGGTGTAAGAAGGGCCTCAGCACAAGAGGGAAGATAGCCGTTTTTCATCAGTTCTGAGGGAAAGAAAACAAAATTTATTAATTTGATCTTCTTCTCTAACAGTTTAAAAGACAAAGTCAGATTGGCTACCTTTAGCAGCAATAACTTGAAGTAAGTCTCTCACATTGTTGTGGAGGAACTCTGGCCCACTCTTCTTTACAGTGTTGCTTCAGTTCATAGAGGGTTGCAGGCATTTGTTTATGCACAGCTCTCTTATGGTCCCACCACAGCACTTCAATCAGGTTGAGGTCTGGACTCTGGGCTATTGCAGCACCTTGATTCTTTCTTTTTCACCCATTCTGTTGTAGATTTGCTGTTGTGCTTGGGGTCACTGTCCAATGAGACAACCCCCAAAACAGGAATGGTTTTACAGGTGGAGGCCACTCACATTTTTCCCTCCTCATCTTTTCTGACTGTTTTTTCACTAGTTTTGCATTTGGCTAGGGTCAGTGTCACTGACAGCATGAGGTGATACCTGGACCCTACAGAGGTTACACAGGTAGTTCAACTCCTTCAGGATGGAACATCAATATCTGCCATTGCCAGAAGATTTGCTGTGTCTCTCAGCACAGTCTCAAGAGCATGGCGGAGATTCCAGGAGACAGGCAGTTACTCTAGCAGAGTTAAACAGGGCTGTAGAAGGTCCTTAACCCATCAGGAGGACCGGTATCTGCTCTTTTGTGTAAGCGGGAACAGGATGAGCACTCTCAGAGCCCTACAAAATGACCTCCAGCACGGTACTGGTGTGAATGTCTCTGACCAGACAATCAGAAACAGATTTGAGGACATGAGGGTGGCCTGAAGGCCTGACACCCTCTGGTAGGCCCTGTGCTCACTGTCTGGCACTGTGGAGCCCGACTAGTATTTGCCATAGAATACCAGAATTGGCAGGTCCACCACTGGTGCCCTGTGCTTTTCACAGATGAGATCAGGATCACACTGAGCACTTGTGACAGATGTGAAAGGATCTGGAGAAGCCGTGGAGAAAGTTATGGTGCCTGTAACGTTGTTCAGCATGACCCGTTTAGTGGTGGGTCAGTGATGGTCTGGGGAGGCATATCCATGGAGAGACGCACAAATCTATATAGGCTAGGCAACAACATCCTGATTGCCATTAGGTATCAGGATGAAATTCTGACCCACTGTTAGACCCTACACTGGTGTAGTGGGTCCAGGGTTCTTCCTGGTGCACAACAATGTGGTGAGAGTATATACATACACCCTCACTAAGATTTAGTTAAATGCCCCTTGGCAAGTTGCACTTTGACCAGACACTTTTCATAGCCTTCAACAAACGTCTGGCGTAATTCTGCCTTCATATTTGGTAGAGTTTATTTAAATTGGTTTATTTCCTGGCATGGATCAAGCTTTTAAGCATAGTCCACACATTTTCAATAGGATTGATGACGGGATGTTGGGAAGACCATTCCAGAAGCTTAATGGAGTTATTTCTCACATATTTGTAGATGTAAAAAGGATTATAGCCCATGGGGCAAAGCTTAGAACTCCACCTATACCAAGGCGCATACTACGAAGAGGCCATGGCCTAAAAACTATTACTAACTGCAGTCATGAAAAAGAACAGATGTTTTTCTGTCTATTTCTACATGTAATTTACCTTTAACCTTAATCTTCATCCTGTGTTGTCTGCGGTTTATCTCTTCCACAGTGTCATAGTGGTTAATCAACAAGGTTGTGGGATACACTCCATTGAACATTTTCCGTTGTGTACACGCCTGTGGAAAACACACATGAAACACAGAATTTAAAAGACTGAAATATATTTGAAATTACATAATAATGTAGACAGAAACAAGGCATATGAGGACAAACGCAGATTCTACAGAAATCCTGCTGAGTATGAATGTTACTTTTCAAATCTGTGCAAAAAAGAAAAGTCTGTAGATGCTGAACTTGATGAGTAAACATGAAAAAGCTGGATGTGAAATAGACTGCAAAAATCTTTACAAACATATATTACTATAATACACAAAATATCTGTGTGCTTGTCTGCTAACTCCTCCGAGAGCTGGGAACCTTTGCTTTAAAAAAAAAACACCATTTTTTTTATTAGAAAGATTTATGGAGCTGCTAACATATATTTGAGCCTTACAATGAAGGTGGCAACACATTTATTAACAACTAATAGCTGTAAACAATTTATATCTTTTACCCCATGTGAGTACTCTGCAGCAAGATATTTATGATTATTTGGTACTTTAACTTTGCATTTATGAAGTTTTAGAATAAAAAAAATGAACATTCTTGTCTTTTGATTTTATTTTTAATTTTAAAATTCTATTATCAATTTTCTAACCAAGAAACTGGAACAATTTCAGGGTTTTTCCTGGTTCAAAATGGGTCTTTTGGGGTGTGATTATACACTTAAAAAACGAGATGACAACAGGTTAAAGAGTAACTGTTTGCATTAACTAGATGCTATGGAAACTTGTTTCTGACACTGAAAAGAAAAAAGATAAAAGCCAGGCAGAGCTAAGTCAAAATTTCAAATTCCTATCTCAAAACTTTTACTTACTGACTCAAACTTCTCAGTAGGTTGAAATTTTGAGATTATAACCAGAAAATTTGGGATAATAACCCAAAATTTTGACTTATGGATGGTATGTCTTTTTTTTCAGTGGCGCAAACAAGCATCTTGTTTTTCTTTTCTTTTTTTTGTGGTCGAACCTACATGGAGCCATTAGAGATAGGCTCTGGTGCCACAAGTTTGCAACCCCTGTCTGAGACCAACAGGAGTTGAGCAACAAAACTTAGCATGCAGGTACATGTTAGGCCCATAAAGGTTCTTATCTACATCAGATATTATCATGTAGCCTAGCAACTACCTGGCAACGGGTTAAGATGACTAATTTTTAGCATTTATGCACTTATAACACCTGATACCATTCTATCATAACAGGCCAAAATCACTAGCATGGGCATGTAGTAGCAGAAGTAAAGAATTACTTACAAATAACATTTCTTTCATCTTGAGAACTAAACAAATTTAACTGGGATGTGTCTTAAAGAAGATATCTTTTCTTTTTGTTATATGGGAGCATTAAAAAAAAAATCAGCAGTGCCTGCTTCTACTTTGGACTTTATTTGGTTTAAAGAGCAGAAAGAAACATGCATAATAACAAATACCTACACATGTAACATGACAGGCATTTTAACAGAAACTTGGACAAAAAAAGACAGTGAGGGTTACTTACATGGCCGAAGTGTCCCTTCCTCGAGCAATTGTAGCAGTAGGCAAGAGACTGATTGATGTCCTTTGACTGTTGCTTTACAGGAGGGCCACTTTTAGTCTATTCACAGAGAGAAAATTGAAAGACCTTTTTACCACCCAAAACAAACGAACAAAAAAAACCAAATGTTTTATAAAAATCCATAATGCGATTATTTTTTCCTATGAACATGATGGACACAAGGAAACATTGGTTTATCCTCACATTTGTGTCCCATTCTCCCTCTCCTCTGCCATCATTCCCATGCTCTCCACTGATGCGGACTGCTGTGTATTGTACAGAGAATATGGGTGCTGATATAAACCAGTGATTTCCGAGGTATAGTTAGAGGCCTGTAATGACCCTGTACGATAAGTAACCATTTGTGCTTGTGTGTGTGTGTGTTTGTGTTGGGCACAGGGTCCCGTCCCCTATGGGCCAGTGTTCTGAAAGCCTTCCATGCTCCAGCGCCCACAGCTAATATACACTGATAAAGAGAGAGAGAGGAGACACAGGCAGAGTGCATTTACTGCTAATGTTGCACGCGCACACGCACAGACACACACACACCCCTAATGCTATTTTCTAAAACACACAACCACAAAACTGCACACAAATTGCCCCCTCCTTTCTCTCTCAACCCTGATTCCGAGATTACAAATGATTTGTGCCCCACGTCATTTCTTAAACATAGCTTAGGTATCCTCCCCTCCCTCCTGCTTCACCCTCTCCTCCATACACACCCTTGCAAACCCACATCAACACCTCACACTTTTCCTCTCTCTCCCTCTCTTTTCCGCTTGAGTAGTTTTGCGGCAGAAAGGATGAATGCTATTAGAGCGTCGCGTCATTATCGGGTCAGGCCTGCCGGCCCCATCTCCATCACAAAGGCCAGGAGATCACAGACCTCTTGCAAGCACAAACTCTCTCTCTCGCACGCACACGCACATACACATGTGCACCCTAAGGAGATCACAGCCCCCGTCTCAAGCCCCCCGACCTCCACCCTTCATGCCCCTCTTTCCATTCATCTTTCATGTAAATTGGCTGTAGGTCTCCCTCTGTCTCTCCCTCTCCCTGACCTTGGGCTTGTGTTATCTCCACATACTCTGATCCAGCACACAGACAGAATGAATGAAAGCACGAGAGACATGAAAAAAAGAGGAGAAATTAAATCCCCTCTTATTCTCCCACCAACCTGTGATAGTTGTGTGAATACCTGGCGTGAATGTGCATGTGCATGCGAGGAGTTCTGTGCCTCATCCAGTATTAATTAACGGGTTGAACATTTATCCCTCCCTCATTCCCTCTCCCTGTTCTGATCTCACACTGCCTATCATGGGCATCTAAACAGGCTGAAGGCCCTGAGGGATCACATCAGCTTGGCTTCTTTCTAATTCTTTCTTAAAGGGTTTGGTGAGGAGCTCTGGCTATACAGTGACAGCTAATATAACACTGCATTATGCTAAGAAGGTAAAATACGTATAATTTCAGTGTGGAATATACAGGTTTATGCAACTAATGTGTATTCAAGGTTCCTTCACTCCAGCAGGAACATTTTCATTGCAGACTATAAACAGATTTGGAAAAAAAGTACGAGTCAAACTAAAGCCACTATCAATGTTATGCAAAAGTTATGTTGTTTTCCTTGTCAGTCAGTATGTGTTCAGTTCAGGTATCACTCATAGTGGGTAAAGGGCATTAACTTGGGTTACACAGAGAATTTCTATGGAGAGCCTACTCACTTCCTATTAATGCCATTGTACCAACACTGAGTGGAATAATCCTCAATGAACAGAACTGAATAAAGAGCTAAAAATCATTATTTAAATAAGCCTTTTTTCCTTACAGGGAAGCCATATTATGGGAGCTCTCTGCTAATGTTTGTCAGCTGGTGGACTAAGATAAGTATTTCAATAAAAACAAAAAACGACACCTTCATCAAAGCATCAAAGCCTGTACAACGCAGCTGGTTGAGAATGTAGCTATGCTACATGGATAAAAGTACTGGGTCGCCTACACATTACACCTACAGGAGCTGCTCATCTATAGAAATCCATGCTATGAAACGCAGCACAAAGTATTTGTGCTGACGTTAATGCCAGAGGAGGTTTGGAGCTCTGCAGTTACTCAGTCAGTTGGTGACTTTTATGCACTATGCGCCCCAGCACTTGGTGACCCTGCTCTGTAACTTTGTATGTTGTACTACATCACTGCTGTGGTTTGGTGCAAGATGACATTAGTACTTACACAAAGGTACCTTCATACAACCTAAAAACAGGAAAAAAAAATATGTAGAACTTTAGGTCACATAAAATTTTCATACTGGATGAAAATGCCATCTGTTCAGGAAAAGTATCGACCACAGTCAGTTTCACATTTAATTAGAAAAGGGAAGCAGGCTCTGCTGATGCAAAGTCTCCTTTTCAAATATGTTAATATATACAGAGTCACCCCCCCCCCAAAAAAAAAATTAAATAAAAAAAGTTTGGGTTTCAGGTGGTTCTCAGCATCTGATTTCAATAAAGAAATCTCATTAAAAATAAAACTTCTCATTCAATTTTAAATAGAAAGGAACAATTTTTGTAGTTCTATGGCCATAATGACAGACTTGCTTTAACTTATAACCATTATAGCCATCACCTGCACCAGTGGTTTTCAGTATTTTCTTTTTTGCAACCACTTGATTGTACACAGTTCATCTGCAGAGTGATTTTTTTGTTCCCTTTTCCTTTTTTTCTTTTTTTTTTAAGAAGTCAAAAGACTTACAGTGATCTGGTTCTTTTGACAAATTGACACTGCAGGGAAGCCTGAAATAATCTTTTTTTTTTAATCAAGTGTTGTCCCATTAATCAACTTTGAAGCCTACTCCTTGTGGGAGTCTCGACCCTTCTGAAAACCACTGACCTACGAATTTGCTACCATTTTAACTTTTACACAACCTTTCCAGTGTTATAGACTTTAAAAGACAAACGCTGCACATGGGTCAAGTTGTGACCACAACAGAAAATATCAGTTGTATCTACACTTTTCCCAAAAGGCCCATCACTGACCATGTCTCTTCATAAACTTGCTTTCAGGCATTAGAAAAGAGTGAGGATTCATTAAAGAACATCCACCTGTTTAACTAACAGCCTCCAACATCAGAGACAACAGGCGAGACTCTACTAATAAATAAAGCACTTCTGGAGCTGTTTGCACACAATGCAGTCTGAAAAAAGAAGGAAAAAAAGAGGAGTGAAACTGGAAAGAGGACGGATGCTTTGGTTTTAGTGTGTGTGTTAGTGTGCAGGAGGGTGTTTGAGAAGGTCCTAAGGGCTTCACTGTGTGGACACAGACAACCAGCCATCCGTGGCCTCTCATGCATGCACACAGATACATGAACACTCTCTCTCCCTGTCACACACACACAAACGTGTTTTCCCACAGTTGTCCCAACACATACACCGTGTCTCTCTAAGCCCCGCTCGCCTCTGCTCCTTGCCTTAGCTGCTGGTGGCAAAGCTGTGATAATCCTTCGGCCAACACAAAGCTCAGACTGTTACAGACTAAAATCTGAAGGAACACACACACACACACACACACACACACATACACACACACACACACAGTTAACCCAAACAAAATCTGAGAAGCAAACAGGCTTGTGTGTGTGTAAGAGGAGAGGGGGTGGGATCGGAACAGTAACGGGTGTTGGGAGCATAGGGGCCGGGGCCAGCAGTGCTGTTTTGCATATGTTATTGCAGCAATAGGGAGAGGTTTGCATATGTTGCTGGACCCACAGGGGACCAACTCTGCATGCTTTATCATAGAGAGCAGCCTCGCTACACAAGACTACTGGGCTCATACCAAAACAAACAGAGCCTTGTGGTCTGTGTATGTGTGTGTGCACGCGTGCACGCAACATGCCACTATGTACATATTAGGTTAACAGGGAGGATTAATTAGACTGTTGTGAATCAGCGAGATGAAATGGCTGTAAGGTGTACATCTTCCCAGACAGAATACAATGAATAAACTGCAGTACTAACCATTAATCCTCCTTTTGTTTTGGAATTATTTAAAAAGAAATGCATAGAAACAGCATCTACTGTCACTCATCAACAGGAATGACACAAATCCATCTGCTTTAGGAGACTGTTTAGGGTGGAGGTGTTTACAGTTAGGAGACCCTGAAGGAGGAGGATGAGGAGGAGGAAGTAGATCCTCCAAATAACCAGATGTGATTCCTGCCCTCTTTGTCTCTGCCAATTCACAAAGACCGAAGCCCTAACCCTGCACCCTGCAAGGACTCACACTCTCACACAGTGCAATTCCCAGAGGCTCTTCCTATCTCCTCCTGTCAGTCGGTCAATCAGTTCGAAGACAATCAGTATGAGTCTGGATTTTTTTCTTTGGAGAGAGAGAGAGAGAAAAAAAAATGCTCCTGGAATGTAATGATAATGTGATGCAGAGCCGGGAGGCGGTGGGTTGCCACCTCTGGAGAAAACCCCCCTTTAGGGGCAGCAAGTGGCGGTAATCTGGTCACACCGTGGAAGGTGGAACAGGGGATACAAGCTAATCTATTCAAAACCAAGTTGTACGATTTCTTTTCTTAGCACTCACTGCTGAGTTGAGAGGCTTCTTTTCTGCTGTGGCCAGCGTGAGGTTGTGTTTTCATTAAATACAGTACCCACAGACAACACATATGGACATGAGAGACAGGGATTTAGATATGCTATATACAGATGGACCAAGCCTTTTGTGCTCCGGTCAGTATTTCAAATCCTAATTTTGCATCCTCAGCCAGGTAAACAGACACAGACACACACACACACACACACACACACACACACACACACACACACACACACACACACACACACACACCATCCAGCTAAGCGGAAAGTCACAATGACCTGCAAAGCCTGCAAGACCTCTGATAACACTGCACCTGCGTGTGTGTGTGTGTGTGTGGTGCGTGAGAGCATGTGCATTTGTGTACATTCCTATGGTCCTGCATCTGCAGCCAGTAGATTATCTGAAGACACTTTTACCAAATACTAATAAACTCTTCTGGCCTTCTTGGTGAGGATAGCAAAGTGTGTGTGCAAGGTTTGATGAGGACCTATAAGCTTTTGTTTGTATCTATGGCACGAATTTTCTATTTTTGGGGAAAAAAATATATTTCACCCTACTGTTTGAGAGCCCAGGGTCCCTACTGATATATCAATCAACAAAATTGAGATATCAACTGGGTATTAAATACTGCGTAATAATTTGAATCCAATTATTATGCTGTTAAAACCAACAGTGCCAAGTACTTGACTTTATAGGTGCTGCTTTAGCATCATTGCCCGAAGAAAAGTGGTCTAACGTCATTCTGAAGCAACAAACCAAGAAAATTTACAAATTTTATTACAAAATTATTACAAATTTTATTACAAATAAACGTTTTGTAATGTAGTAGCTGTAGCAGTAGCTTCTTTCCAAAAATCTGACAATGTCAGAAAGATCTGAGTACAGAATACCGTTTTTAAAATGCTAGTTTCTCTGATCAACGTCACGAAACCCAAATGCAATCAGTTTAAAATGACATAAAACAGAGAAACTGAGACTCTAAAGAGCTTGTACCAGCAAATTCTTACAGGATTCCTCAACAAAAACTGAAGCAATCAAAACAGTTGATTATTACAAATGATCTGACAGGCTGCAAAGAAAATGAACTGAACTGAAATTAAATTGTCATACTTTGCCCTGCGCTCCTTTTTGAACTGTGCTACCCATCTGACTACAGAAGACACACAAAAGCCATTTCCTTTCCCAAATACCTTCCCCTTCCTCCAGCGTTGTTAGTGCCTCAGTCTGAGGGAGAATAAAGAGCTGAGAGCCTTTTGACACTGACTGGACAGTCTGTACTGTACAATGATGAGACAGCAAAAACAGCTCACTGAATAGATGTGGATTTAGAGGATTTTTACAGAGCACAGTTTGAATTGAGCACATTCTTGTAAGCGGAAGAAGAAAAAAGAGAGCGAGAGAGAGAGAGAGAGAGAGGTCAGCCAAACAAAAGGAAGGACAGAACAAGAAGTGGAATAAAGGTCAAAACTTAAGCCTGTGATTTCAAGTCTTGCAGAAAGAAGAGAAGACTTAATGTTGGTGTATATTATTTCTGACAGAATTAATATTTTGGGAGTTTTATTAAGCTTTGTCTCAATCTACGAGCGATTAACTGTCCAGTCATATAAGACCAAGTTACAGCCTATACTTCTTTAATTAACAGCAACACCTTTGTTTGAGTATGTGCAAAATTTCAAAAAAGCACGTTATTATTTCCAAAGTGCCTGATGTGCTGGATGAATGTGTATTTTTAAGCTCTTCAGCTTCCTTTCCTGTTCCTGTATCCATGCATTGCCCTCTTGGTACCACTAATGCTTCTGCCATTGACTATCACATCCCCATGAATGTTTATTCTCTCTATTCAGGTTATCTATATGGTGTTAACTTCTTGATGTGGTTCCTCAAAAAGTAAAATAAAACCACAAATGAATCACATACAAACACAGAGTTTAAAAATGAATACACTTGTATTCAATGCATCATCATTTCTTTGCACGTGTGTTTCATGTGGGGATTGTTGTTTTTATTTATTTAGTTATTTCGGGGGGGGGGTCAGAGGCATTAACTGTGTGGACTATCTGTGAAATTAAACACACTACTTTAAATTCAAAACTCCACACATGTTGTGTTACACAGGGCAAATCATACAACTGATCTTATGAAAGATCTGACTGAAAATGAGTCCCTTCTGTTTTGCAGGAGGGGAGTGTAGTTGTCTGTTTGACCACTGAACGGCACTCTATCTCCACACAGCGTAAAGAAACCCCCCCTGGCCGATCTCAGCTGCAGAAGTGAAGCTTGGGTATAAGGAATGCAATCAGAATTGTTCATTTGTCTTTGACACAGCCGGTCTGGGCAGGACAGGTTTCTCTTAATGCTTTGCTTTTGCTTGCACTGTCTCTTTCAGACACTCAGAGTACCAAGACTGGAGATAGTGTACAAATCACAGAAATAAATGTCAAGTCAGCAAACAATACCACTCATTAAATGTGTGAATGTAGATGTGGGAATTTAATCCTGTAAAATTTAAATACAATCTCTACGTGTGTTCTGCAATAGAGTCACTGTAAAATAACATCAGGATCTGATTATTGGCCATTGTATTAAAATATTACTGCAATAAAACATTTATATCTTTAAAAAAAAAAAAAAACAGGCTTTTCAGACAATTAATCTGAAGGTCTTCTACAGAGTAAAGCTTTTTTCAGCCATTCATTCTGCTTAACTTAAAACAGACAAAGAAAAGGAAATGAGGACTCCTGAAATATTTTGTACTTTAGTTTGACACAGACAACCGGAAAAAGTCTACTGTGTTAACAAGACATTTTTTCCTATAGAAATAAGCGGATTTAAGGGGCAAAATGTCCTAACCTTGTGCTAACAAAGACATGTGTAAATTGAGCATACCTTCTGAAGAAAGACAGTGAGACAAAAACGTATAAAAGGGTAAAACATGCTAAATGAAAGGGGAAAGAAAGGCAGTCAGGTGAGGAAGAGAGGGGAGTTAAAACGGCTTCATTCTCAAGTCGAACAGGAAGGTCACGGAGTGCTTTTTCATGGGCAACCCGGAGACATTTACACACCTGTCCCGAAAGAAAGGATCAATGCACACACCCTGACACAACCGCAAGGAGAAAAACCGCTCGATACACACACACACACAAGCACGCACACAGACCACCCTTGGCAGAAGTGCTGATCAATAAACACCAATGTACAGGTGTCACCATTACTATCTAAAGAGAGGCCAATCAATGCCCACACACGATATACCTGCACCAATCAGCAACTGGGTGCTCTGATTCACTCTCTCTCTGCTCGCTCTCCTTGTCTCTTTCACTGTTTAATGCACTCACTGTTAACCCCCACTCGCCTTTCAGCAGTTCTAACAATAACACCCCTCCAACTGTTTCTGCCTTCCCCTCTCTCTCTTTCTCATACATACATTTCTGCTACGTAGGTGAACCATATTCAAACTAGTTTCACATTGCCTCTATTTAAAAAAAAAAAAAAAAAAAGACACTAAATGAGGATATGGCAAGTCTGATTAAGATTTAACCCACTTTCAGAGTCTCAAAAGTTAAAAGAAAGAAAATGCCCACTTCATGTAACCTCTCTGGTTGAAGGCAAAGAAGCCTTCACTTTCTGCCACAGGATAACCAGAGGGTGGCGCTCTGGTCTTAATGCAGCAGAGTAGGGTTTTGGGCAGCAAGAAAAAAAAGTGACTGAGTTGTATGTTTGTTGTGTGTATGCATGCACATATTTATGCATGATATTTACATGAATTAAAGCAGCAAGAATACAGATAGCAGGTCACTAAACCCCGCTCTCCATCCAGTCATCCCTCCAGCCATCCATCCCCTCCTTTATCACGCTCTCCCTTCATGACTTCATGTCCTTCTCTGTCCTCTCATCCTCTTTTTCTTCATTCCCTGTTGTTAGCTATATATAAATATAAATATGGTCCTTTTTGCCTCTCGTCAGAAAGCCTGTTCACTTGGCCCATTTGATATATGTAGTGTATATATTAAATGATTCACCAGTTGGTCAAATGTAACAATTTGTTGCCATTCCATTCAATTTCATTGTAAATATTCAATCAGATTGACACCACTGACATTAATATTTATTAATTATATAATTAATAAATCTATATAAATGAGGATAATTATTAGTCACAGGCCTTCACTATATTTCTGTCCACGTTTGTGCTTGTTGTATTTTTATGGCTTAAACAGATGTGGCATCAGCTTAAGAAAAAAGTCACCAACATATATCATGCCATGTCCACCAATCCAGAGAGGGCAAAAAGCAATCTGGATAAATGAAAAGTAATTTGTGTGCCAACAGGAGTGCAGGTGTAACTGCAGACACCGCCACATAGCAAAAAAAAAAAAAAAGAAAGAAATCATACAACTAACATGCTGAAAGAAGCGAGTTCAAATCTGTTAGGTTTGCTGCAGGGCATTCTGGAAAACAAAACATATGTCAATGGCACCAGCTAACCTCAGCCAAATGATAGGAGTATTTTGGGATTTTTTCAGTTGAATTTAGTATGTACAGTATTAGGTGAAAACTGTAAATATATACAAAAACACAGATGAGTACTGAGAGGGGTCTGCAAGAAAAGGAGCAACCCCACACTGTAAACCTCTATGGAAAAGGAAAAAAAACAAAACAAAAAACAGGGGGTCTGTGGGTGGGCGTGTGAGGTGGGGTTTGCATAGGGGGAATGAAACAGAAAGATAGACCAAGCTACTGAAGTCAATCCTGCTCTTTAAAAGGAAAAAAGCTAAATTTTCTACAAATACTACTGTTGTGTAAAAAAAATGTGCCCAAATCTGTACGACATAGACACAATGAAAATGTTGTGGATATCTTTTTACCCCATTTGCTGCTCTATATATTTGTTGAAGTGTGTGTGTGTGTGTGTCCATGTGTGTCAGTATCGTACTTTCTCAGTAAATACCCCAGGGCTTTGTGGTCTATACTGTGTGGTTTGGAGGAGTTTGTTAGTTGAGGGCCAGGTGCAGGCAGACAACAGATACACTCATGGAAGATAAACGGACTCAACACACACACGCACACACACACACACACACACACACACACACACACACACACACACACACACACACACACACACACACGCAAACACATGCACGCAAACACACACAACGAAGGATAAATGGACCCAGTAGCAGGGAGGTCTGACAGAATGCCTTTTCACACCTGGCTGAGCCCAGCGGAAGGTGACAGAGTCACATCTCCCAAAGCGAACATGCGCGCGCACACACACACACACACACACACCTTCTCACATTGGGGAGTTCAGGGTCATAAGCAGCATCATGAATAAAATGAGGCTGTCTTAAACAGAAGGAGCTCTGTGTATGCATGTGTGTGGATGTGTTTGTATGTGTGAGAGTGTGTTTGTGTCTGTGCAGGCCCCTAACCCCCATGCCAGTTTGGATCTGTAACGACCTTCTGCTCCCAGTGCTTAAATGGCTTAAATACTTCAATTAGACCTGGGTCACAATCCTCCACCCGTTAAAGCACACCATAGCACACTCAAACACACATGCGGAAGCACTGGAGGAAAAAAAAAAAGAAAAACGAAAGGTTTCATCATCATGCAAGGAGACCGGAGACTTTCGTCAGCATGTTCTCCTTTCGTCTGTGGTTCAAAGTGAAACTCCACTGTAAATCATAGAGGCTCATCCGCCAACACAGGAGCAACAATTAAACTCAACTCCCATCTTCTCTGCCAACGTCTCCCCTGGAACTTCTCTGTCCCGCTCCCTCCTCCTTCCTCCTCCTCTCTCCATCTCTCCCGCCGTGCTACCCCAGCGCTAACGATGCTGCCTTTTCATTAGACAGCCCCTGCTAATTAATCTCCATAGAGGAGAGTGACAGACCTCCCCTAACACACACACATACACAAAGTGCACGCCAAGATATATGCAAACACACACTCTTCTTCCCCCTCTCTCACTCCCTCGTCCCACGTGGTGTTGGCAGCCCATTTCATGCTTTATCACGTCTTTTAATTGACAAACAAGCTGCTCTTTTCTCTTAGGCTGAGGTCTATATCACCCCCTCGCTCAGATGCACACACACACAACCATATACACACATACACACACATGGAAGTAAAGAGCCAAGAAAACTAGTTATCTTTTCAGATTTTGGATAAACACACACAACCATACAGACACAAATAAGCAAATGCTTCCCCACTGAAATATGGCCCATGTGACTGTCAAACAGTTTTCTACTCTCTGACACATTGTTTCTGTCTCTCTCTCTCTCACACACACACACACACACACACACACACACACACACACACACACACACACATCACATGTGTACTAAGGATAAAAAAAGAAGAAGAAAGGACAAGGTTCTCATAACTTTTAGCACTTCCTTAATCTTTTGCTATCTTTTTTCCACCATGCTTCACTTATCTGCTACAGGGCAAAGTCAATACCAGCCACAACTGACTTATTGACTATGTAATCACATGACACCGTCACCTCTACGATACTCATGGACAGATCTCTTGACTTTGCTAAAATAACTATCAGCGCTTGGTTGGTTTGGATGACCAGTCCAAAATTTATGTAACAAGATGATCCATCACTCTAATTTAGCAGTGCCAGGAGTCTGGCTTAGTACTAGTGCACAGATTTACAATTTAAAATGTTTACTTTTAGTTTTTTTACTCTAAAAATACGTTCTAATAAGCTATTTAGCAGAGATGTATTATTAGTTTAAGACAAATTTCAGACGGCAAGATATCATGTCTATTCAGATCAGGTTTGTTCTGCATGGGATCAGCTTTATCACCCCTATTACCACCATCTTTCTCTTTTGTCTTGTTCTACTTTAACTGAGATCCTGGGCAGAAATGCTACATGGTGCACGCTAAACACACACATACACACACACACACACACATACACACATACACACACACACACACACACACACACACATATTTATGAAGTCCCAAACTTCGGGACTTTCCACTTAAACGGAGGTGACCACATAACAGCTCCTTCGCTATGCTAATTATAATATCATAAAATAACATACTGTGCACCTTGTTTGTACCGTTAGCTCCATATTTAATATTTTCAGCAACAATGGTGCACGCTCAAACACATAATGTACATTTACAGATCCAAGTTTCCACCGTATAAGTACCCACCCTTTAAAAACTACACAAAATTCCCTAAGGCATAATTGGAGAAAGATTCTGTAGTAAACAAAGGGGTATTTGGGGTATAATGATTTCTTATTTTTACCTTTACTGCCAATTCATATCATATTTGAGAATGTTCAGTGTTTTTTTAAAAGCCATGAACAAACAAAGCTCATAAAATTATTCATGACCTTAAACTTTTAGAGCGAGCAGAGGAAACTTCTGAACACCATGTGAACCCTTGATCCAACAGACACACTTAAAATACACCTTTGTCCTGTATACAGTCTGTTCGATTTCAAGTTTGGCATTCCTTCCAAAGAGAACCTGGACTGTCCTAATTTTGTAGGATCAAACCTCCCCTGATCTAGCAATAGGCTTTTGCACCAAAAAAAAAAAAAAAGTCTAATAGCACAGCCAAGACATCTGAACTGGACAAAAGGAAGGAGTGTGATGTTAGAAGTGTGAACAGTACTGCTATGATAATTGCTGACAGTGTTCTTCTGTAGAAAGATACTCACTGTCACGTGGTACTGTCTCCAGATCTCTGGACAAGCCTGGAAGGAGAAAAATCACATTCTGTCATTAAATACATAAGCAGATCTATTACACAGCACTGTGTTGTTGTTTTTTTTAACCTTTTCCTCTGTACACCACCACAGTGGACCAATCAATATGTGATTGAGGTGTAGACTTTGGGTTTAATTCAAAGAGTTTAGAAAAGAATTGCATGAACTGTTTAAAACTTACAGCCATTTTTTAAACATAGTCCCTATTTTCAGAGGCTCAAAAGTAATTGGAAAAACTGGCATAATGTCAAATGCAAGGACCATTTTTAATACTTAGATGGAGTCGCTGTCCTTTGCAGACAGTGACTCCCACAATGCCAGAACCGTCATACTAAATTTTGTGTTTCCTCCCTGCTAGGACTTTAAAGCAGCCACTTTCATTTGGTGCTTATTTGTGGGTCTGCCTTCAGGTTTATGCTCAGTCCTGCCTCCGTATGCTTTCCTTTTTCTGTCCTCCTTCCCCTCACTCCCACAGCTCGTCACGGTAGATAGGCTGCCCCTCCCCAAGCCTGGCTCCACCCGGTTTTCCTGTTAAAAAGGAGTTTTTCCTTCCTACTGTTGCTTAGTGCTCATTCACAGAGTACCATCTGATTGTTGGAGTTTTCTTCCTAACTCCAACAGGGTCTTAACCTTGCAGCCCAAAGTGCATTGAGGCGACTGCTGTTGTGATTTGGCGTTATATAAACAAACCTCAATTGAAATTAAATGTGAAACTCTTGAGTTGCTTTTGCAGTAAACTTTGAGTCATTATCCATTTGCACTGTGAAGCTTCTGCAGCATCTGGCTGAAAGTGAGTTCAGCCCCGTACACCTCAGAACTCATCCTGCAGCTTCTATCAGCAGACACATCATCAATAAACACTAGTGACCCAGTTCCACTGGCAGCCTTACATGCCCATATCATCAATAACACTGCCTCCACCATGCTTGACAGATAATGTGGTATGCTTCAGATCATGAGCGGTTTCTCTCCTTCTTGATACTCTTCTCTTTCCATCATTCTAGTGCAAGTTAATCTTGATTTCATCTGTCCAAAGACTTTTTTCAGAACTGTGCAGGCTGTTTTTTACGGCAAGGCCTAATCTGACCTTCCTGTTCTCAAGTGTAACCTGTGGTTTGCACCTTGCTCGAAACCCTCTGTATCTACATTCATGAAGGCGTCTCTTGACTGCAGACTTTGACAATGACACACCGACCTTGAAAATTCATGCTCTCTCTCTGATAGAATTATTAAGCTTTTTCCACCTAATGATGTCCTCCATCACTTAGACTGACAATATTTTCGACCTCATGTTGAGATTTCCAACAAAAAGCTACCAAATATAAGTTTTGAAATCAACTCCATATATTTTTATCTACTTAATTTGTTTATCACTCAGTTGTCCAGTCATTTTGAGTCACTGAAAATCTGGGACAATGAATAAAAAAAAACAGACTGCACTTCAGATACTGATTGCCTAAAATCTACTATCGTGGTGCAGAAAGGCAAAATTACAAAAAATGTGCCCATGTTCAGAAACTGTGGACCTAAATATATTTATATCTGTTTACTTGGACTCTAACAGTAAAGACAAAATAAATTCTAATTAGTGAGAGAAATTACAAGACAGACGATTCAGAGGCTGAACGGAAACTCATGACAGACCACTGTGTCATTTGTTTGCCTGCCTAAGACTTCCTGCATCTCTCTTATCACCTTGATTTCTCAGTAACCATTTTCAATCCACGTGTCTCTCTGCAGTCAGTCACTCAAACAGTCGGTAAGTAAAGCAGTCAGTCGTTTTGTCCCAGTGTGGCTAAAGCATTATCTCCGGGACTTCTCCACGCTGTTCCTTAAGCGTTCCAACATCCTTTCCAAACCACCGCCACTTCCCACTGGGAAATTGAAAATGCTGCAGGCAACAAGATTTATCTACTTACATACCTACTGAGTCAAGAGAGGGTATGAGACAGAATGAGGGAGACCAATTCAAGCCTGTTCTGTGGAAAAGGCGCTGTTTAGTCACACTAAAGTTCCTCGACAAATTTTGTATGATACATGAATTCCAATCCCACTAAAAAGTGACTAATCTGACCTCGAGTGCAGGTTCAAATCCTGACCTTTAAACAGCGGCCTGTGTAGAATCGTAGATACTTTTTCTGGCTTAATACGATCTGTTCTGATTTGAATGCATACAAGAACTAATATGAATTTCGACAGCTGCATCTTCCTCCACCTCTCATCTAGCTCTTTTCTTTTCTTCAACAAACCCCCTCCCTCCCGTTTGCTCTCTCCCTCCAGACCGCCAGGGTAGTGTGTTGTTGTCGAGGGCGACAGGCGAGGCGAGCGACACACTCGCGCTCCATCAACCGTCTGTCTTTAATGAGAGACACAGAAAGGCCCAGGGGACTGAGACCTGACTCTCTTTCTCTCTCAAACACAGACACTAATACATACAGTATAATTTGTTAGTGTAAGAAATAGAAAAAAAAAGTGATATGTTCCAAGCAAACGGTAATTACAATACCACACAACTTTGCACCTTTGTTTGCTGTTGAAAAACAATATGTAAAAGAGAGGGGAAGAACGAGATCAACCCAAGGATCTGGATGAAGAGGTGAAAAGAATGGGCTTAGAGAAAGAGAAAAATTGGGTTGTGTGTGTGTGTGTGTGTGTCCTGGCCTACACTCTCCCTCTGGTGTTCACCTGGTTACTCATCCATTACACAGAGCACAGTACATGACTGACTGACGGAGAGACAGGGCACGAGAAAGAGAGAGACCGCGAGAGAGAGAGAGAGCGCAAGAGAAAAAGAGTGGGGTGTGAGGTGGAGAGACATAGACAGCTTCTTACAGGGTTTTCCATTCTATGGCATTAGTGTAAATGGGCAAGGTAATGAACGCTGCGGTGGGATAATTGTCATTGATGGTCATTAGATTCACCCTTCACTGCCAACACACACACACAAGCCCATAGCTGGAATATGCAGCATGGCAGAGACATAACTAAGCTGTAATTACTGAAGTGTATCAATTAATGTGAACAGCAGCGTTTGCTGACCCCTGGTCACTCATTATTACTGAAAGAGAAAGGGGGAGAGGGAGGGGAGGAGAGGAGAGGAGAGAAAAAGGAAAAAAAAGGGAGAAATGGGAAGAGAAGGAAAAAAGGAAGATAATGGAAAGAAAATAAAAGTGGCATATAAACCACCTTTATTGCGATAAAGGTGGTTGCGATGGTTGGTTTCTATGTTCGGTAATAAGCTGCAGCACCAATCTGTGGCAGCTTTCATGGATAAATTATACAATAAAGTGAAGCTGTGTGAATTTAAAGCGTTTCTTTTTCTGTAATACTTCTGTCCGTATTTATAGTAATTCTTCTTGTATGTATTTGTAATTTGTGTATTTTAAAGGGATGCAGAAATTGTGACATTGTGGGCTCAATAACAATTTGGCTGATGGCCAAAATCTGTACATTTACTGTTTATTTTGATTCTGTTATTTATTTATTGCCCAATTTATGCAATGAAACAAAGAATCCTCTATGAGTGTCTCTCTGTTTTATCAGAGTATCCAGTGACAGATTAATGTCATTGTAGCTGCCAATAGGCTGATAGAAGTCAAAAAGGCTGATATCTTCTGATATACTAGTGCATCCCTAGTAGCTGATAATGGCATCTCATATCATGCTGTACTACTGTGTGCAACTCCGCATAAAGCCACAGTAGGAACAACTCTAGAAGTGGCAAAATAAACTAAAGGGGAAAAAAAAAAGAAAATAAAAAAAGCCCTTCTCCTGCAGGTCCCCCTCGCTTCAAAGCCCCTCCTAGCAGACAAGCACATACAGTGCCTTGCGAAAGTATTTGGCCCCCTTGAACTTTTCAACCTTTTGCCACATTTCAGGCTTCAAACATAAAGATTGAAAATTTTAATTTTTTGTGAAGAATCAACAACAAGTGGGACACAATCGTGAAGTGGAATGAAATTTATTGGATGTGTCAAACTTTTTTAACAAATAAAAAACTGAAAAGTGGGGTGTGCAATATTATTTGGCCCCCTTGCGTTAATACTTTGTAGCGCCACCTTTTGCTGCAATTCCAGCTGCAAGTCTCTTGGGGTATGTCTCTTATCAGTTTTGCACATCGAGAGACTGAAATTCTTGCCCATTCTTCCTTGCAAAACAGCTCGAGCTCAGTGAGGTTGGATGGAGAGCGTTTGTGAACAGCAGTCTTCAGCTCTTTCCACAGATTCTCGATTGGATTCAGGTCTGGAATTTTATCCAACACCTGGATACGTTTATTTGTGAACCATTCCATTGTAGATTTGGCTTTATGATTGGATCATTGTCTTGTTGGAAGATAAATCTCCGGCCCAGTCTCAGGTCTCTTGCAGACTCCAACAGGTTTTCTTCCAGAATGATCCTGTATTTGGCCCCATCCATCTTCCCATCAATTTTGACCTTCTTCCCTGTCCCTGCTGACAAAAAGCAGGCCCAAACCATGATGCTGCCACCACCATGTTTGACAGTGGGGATGGTGTGTTCAGGGTGATGAGCTGTGTTGCTTTTACGCCAAACATATCATTTTGCGTTGTGGCCAAACAGTTCGATTTTGGTTTCATCTGACCAGAGCACCTTCTTCCACATGTTTTGTGTTTCTCCCAGGTGGCTTGTGGCAAACTTTAAACGAGACTTTTTATGGATATCTTTGAGAAATGGCTTTCTTCTTGCCACTCTTCCATAAAGGCCAGATTTGTGCAGCGTACGACTGATTGTTGTCCTATGGACAGACTCTCCCACCTCAGCTGTAGATCTCTGCAGTTCATCCAGAGTGATCATGGGCCTCTTGGCTCTATCTCTGATCAGTCTTCTCCTTGTTTGAGATGAAAGTTTAGAAGGATGGCTGGGTCTCGGTAGATTTGCAGTGGTCTGATACTCCTTCCATTTCAATATGATTGCTTGCACAGTGCTCCTTGAGATGTTTAAAGCTTGGGAAATCTTTTTGTATCCAAATCCGGCTTTAAACTTCTCCACAACAGTATCTCGGACCTGCCTGGTGTGTTTCTTGGTCTTCATGATGCTCTCTGCACTTGGAACAGAACCCTGAGACTATCACAGAGCAGGTGCATTTATACGGAGACTTGATTACACACAGCTGGATTCTATTTATCATCATCAGTCATTTGGGACAACATTGGATCATTCAGAGATCCTCACTGAACTTCTGGAGTCAGTTTGCTGCACTGAAAGTAAAGGGGCCGAATAATATTGCACGCCCCACTTTTCAGTTTTCTATTTGTTAAAAAAGTTTGACACATCCAATAAATTTCATTCCACTTCACGATTGTGTCCCACTTGTTGTTGATTCTTCACAAAAAATTAAAATTTTCAATCTTTATGTTTGAAGCCTGAAATGTGGCAAAAGGTTGAAAAGTTCAAGGGGGCCGAATACTTTCGCAAGGCACTGTATGCTCGACCTTCATACATGCTTAAGAAAAGCAAATGCCAGCTCTTTGCTTCCCATGAACAGTCCTCTGCTTAACCAACCATTCCTCAACTCTTAAAACTACTTTTTAAAAACACTCACCTGACTTGATCTGGTTAAAAACATGGTTAAAGGTTGTCATGGATTTTATTCTACAGTGACCCAAAAACATTTTGCCTGCACCAGCTTTAAACATGTGTGCATGTTATAAATTCATGTGTTCAGTTTGGTCTTGTTATGTAGTACAGACTACACTTTGCGTTCCCTTACTTCCATTGGAAGAAAAGATTAAAGCCACAGCATAATTAGAAGTTAGGCAATAGTGTGGTTTCTGGGAAAGGACTTTAAAGTCTCAGTGTAGGAAAGCCTGACTGACCTGCACAGAGCCAACACCTCAACTTCACTACTAACAAACCCAGGTTTTGTCACCCATTAGCAGAGACAAAGTTTACCATCGTTGTTGTAGCCCTGATGGGAAACCTTCACAGTGGAGTGAAGGATGCTATAGTTGCTTTTAGTTCCCATGGTTTTGGGATATGATGTTCCAACAATTCAAAATGGCTATAATGTTTATGTGTAAAGAATTTTTGGCCACCTAGTGTAAGTTTGGCTTAGTCATAAAATAAAGTGGTTGCAATACTCACATCAAAGAAATGCCCAGTCATGCTGCAGCGATGACACTGTTTGTGCCAGTATGCCTTCTCACTGCAAGACTCGAAAAGATGCCCTGGCAAGCCACAGTTGTTGCAGTGCCTATTGGGACAGTCACGGACCGGGTGGCCTGGAGTCCCACAAAGGAAGCAAGGCGACAACTTCTGCACACACACACACACACACACACACACACACACACACACACACACACAGTTAGAATCTTTACATACTTACAAATTAGTATGTATGAGCTGTACAAGCCACTGTGTACTGATTAGGACAAACTTTGGGAAGAGGACAGTTCTTGGAGAGATGTCCAATCTTGTTGCAGTTTCTGCAGTGGACATTCTTGTCAGTGTAGTATCTGTTAGACAACCGCTGCACTGCTATCCTGACACCCTTGCTTTTGTTATAGATCTGAGCCTGAAAAACACAAAGTTAAAGTATCAATAACAACATCTTGTTATGGTAAAGTCCAACAAACTTAGCTGGATGTAAGGCTGGAGTCACAGGCTTTAGTGGTTGGTTTTTGATCAATATGCCCTAATCATTCACTGTTCTGTCAGTTGCTTCTGTTAATTACAAAAGGAGAAAACAGTTACACTGGGTTATTAGTGTTTACATTTACTGAATGTTTGTTTGGAATTAGCTCCAAAATAACTGACAGTTTTCTGTGTAACTGCGTTTAAAAAAAATAAAATTAAAAAAAGTAGAAAGCAACATTTTGCATTTAACAGCTTACCAACAGTAGGTTAACTTGTCTGTATTCGGATATTCTGTCAACTTTAGTGCTTAAAGTTTGAGGCCATTTCAATACATTTGCTACAGTTGAGTCCCTAAGTTGTTGGACAAAGACACATCTCTACTGTACAACACCACATAGGATTTCACACTAAAGAATCAACATGAGACTGAAGTGCAGAAGTATTGCATTAATTGTTTAGGAATTACAACTACTTTTATACATAGTGTCCCATTTCAGATGCTCAAAAGTAACTGGACAACAGACTGAGAAAGCACTTTCCTAGCCAGGTGAGGCCTGTTCCCTTGTTATTTAATAATAAAAAACAAAGACAAAATAAACAAAAGCAAAGTTGTTTTTAATTGTTGAACTTGCATTCGGATTCTTTTCACCAGAACTATTAATATGAAATCCAAAGAGATGTGGATGCAAGTGAAGGAGGCCACCATTAGGCAAAAAAAAAAAAAAAAAAAAAAAAGCAAAAACAGCTCATGATTTGAAACATATCACCAGCATTTTTCAAACACGGTGGAGGATACGTTATGGCATGGGTGTATATGGCTAGCAATATTGATCATGCTACTGTTGATAAAAGTTGCAGGATGAATACTGAAAGGTACAGGGCCATACTTTCTGCTCAGCAACCAAATGCCTTTTAAACACCAGGCACATCCAGGCAAATGTTCATGGGTCTTTTTTTTTATCATATCAGCATAAAATAATAAGGGTAAAACCACTGGCTGTGATGCAAATAGCAGCTTTTCTGTTTATTTATAACTACTTTTGATCTCTGAAAACCAAAAACTAACTAACAAACAAACCCCCCCCCCTCCACACACACACACACACACAAACAAATAGAAAGCACTAAAATGCTGCTCATTGCCACTTACCTCCTTATCTTTGTCTGAAACCAACCAAGTTTCATCTTCTTCTTCAGCATCTGGCAGAACAGACAAAAAATGCATTTTAAAAACTCATTTACAGCAAATGACTGTGCTTGGCTCTTATTTTTATGTTATAAGGTTTATTAGTGATTCCTGAAACTATAATGCCAACCAGCACAACAGCCCTGCCATATATTCTTCATTTAATGGGTAATGGTCACTTTAATACAAGAAAATAACCACTGAACAATTAAAAGTGGGCATATGGAATATTAGAATAACAAAGGGGATTGTATTTATTCAGACTGTAATAAAAGGGATTCTATTTATTCAGACTGTAATAAAAGGGATTCTATTTATTCAGAAAAAAGCATAATGTGCATGCACGCACGCACGCACACACACACACATTATGAGATGAGCTTTTTAAGAGTGCTTGAAAGCCAAGTTTGGACCTACTTTAGTTTTTTAATACTGGTTACAATACATGAAAACCAGAGATGAATTAAAAAGTGTGACTTTGTATCACAAATGCCTAGTTATGGAAGCCTAAATCTATCGAAAGTAAAATATCCAAAAAATCTATCTTCTCTTACAAAAAAGAGAGACAATTTGACAAGTATTTGATAAGAACTGCTAAATTCTAGTCAAGGTCCAACCTTATTAGGAACTCTAAACCCTAAGGAGTAAGTTTAGTTTCCTGTAAGAGAACAGCACAAGAACACCCACACACAAACACACACACACACACACAGTCGCAGCCCAGCACATCTGTATGAGTGTGCCACTAACAGCACCCTGAGGGAGGCTGCTGTATTCTCCTCAGGCCCACAGAACTGTAACTGACATCCAGAAATCGTAACATACACACAAACCCACAGAAACACACGGACACGTGTATGTGGCATAAATTATGTCCTGATAAGCAATGACCCACACAGGCCTGCATGCTTACACACACACACACACACACACACACACACACACACACACACGTAAAGACACACCCATGCACCGACCCCTGTGATTTTGGTGGTTGACAGTCTTCAGCTTTTGGACAAATATACAGCCTTGAGCCATAATCAAATATTCCACACTCCGTTTTCACCACCCTCATTTGTTCTTTCTTTTACTGACTCTATCCGGCCTCTTATCACTATTCTGCTCAGCCCTCCCCTCCTTTGCTTTTGCTCTCTCTCCTTGTTTTCTACCTCACTTTCCCCCCCTCTCCTCCCCGGGCGAGCAGCTGCAGAGGGAGGTTATCACCTCTCTTCCCTGTCAAACAAATTAAAATGGCTGCTGTTTGGATGGGGCTTCTTTCTGCCACGACCTTCACCTCCAAAAAAACCAAAAAAAACCATACACAAACATATGCACCAATGCAAGCAACTTGATGTCGTCACACATTCTGATGGTCCTCCCATAGCTGACACATTTGGGAGGACTTGTAAAGATGTTGGTATCACCATGCACAAAGTATCTATAATCTCTGAAAGAAACATTTCCCTAATAGACAGATGTTGCATTGCTCCCTCTTGCTATACGTTCATGATACACTGGTCATTAAGGTGTATAGCAAAGTGAATGGAAGTAAGTTAATTTACAGTGAAAATGAAATAAATCAAAGGGGGAAATGGAGAATAGTGCAGGCAGAAGGAAATCAGAAAACTAATTAAGTGAATTGACACACTATTAAAATTGAATGATAATGTGTATTTTTTACTCTTTTTTTTTTTAAGGGTGACTTTTTTCTCCTTCAGTTACACTGATATCATCATACACCATCAATGACTGTCTTGCAATACAGCGAGTACTGCAAAATGCTTTGTCCTTGTATGATTTCTTTTCCCTATTAATCAAGTATTCACATTAAGCACTTTTAAAGAATTTGGACTGTAGCATCAGTATCTAAACACTCTTGTTGTGATTCCTTTTGAAGTCCATTAAAATTGCAATTGTGTTCTGATTTTTTAAGGTGGGTTTTTCCTTTAGGATTTATAAATTTAAACAAAATTCAAGTCATAGGTTTCTGCTGGCTCTCAAAACACCTCCAAGGAGAAAATCTCTCTTTAAAAAAAAAAAAAAAAAAGAGTCTAAGCAAGCCATGAAGAGTAGCACTGTCACGCTTTGCACACCGACTAAAAACATAGAGCCTTAAAATTGTTAAAATATTATTAAAGATGGGAAAGAAAGACCCATCATTAAAAATGTAAAGGATTTGGATTGAAAAGATATTTCAGTTTTAAAGATTATTTTCATCATGGATGACTCTGCCAATACAGTGCTGTGAAAAAGTATTTGCCCCCTTCCCCTTTCTTAGTTACTTGGCAACACTTAAATGTTTCAGATCAACAGCCTGTTTAAGGCCATGCCAAAGCATCTCAATCTGATTTAAGTGTGACTAGGACACTTTTTTGGCAAATGTGAGACAAGCGTTTGTGCTCTTTTTGGTCAGCAGTGGTTTTTGCCTTGGAACTCTCCCATGGATGCCATTTTTGCCCAGTCTCTTTCTTATTGTTGAATCATGAACACTGAACTTCACTGAGGCAAATGAGGCCTGCAGTCCTTTAGATGTTGTTCTAAGTTCTTCTGTGACCTCCTGGATGAGTCTTCAATGAACTCTGAGTAACTCTGGGTAGACTGGCCACTCCTGGGAAAGCTCACCACTATTCCAATTTTTTTTTCATTTGGGAATAATGGCTTTCACTGTGGTTCACTAGAGTCCAAAAGCTTAGAAATGGCTTTGTAACCTTTCCCAAACTGATAAATGTCAAAGACAAGCTGTTTCTTTAGATTGTGGCATGACTAACAGGCGGCCCTCGGTCCAGATCTGGACCGAAATGATGTCTTGTGCGGACCCGAACCTAATACCAAAACAGAAATGACCACTTAAAATCTTGTTGAGCGCTTTCTGGTTTACCGGCGCAGCTATACAGTCCTTATGGTAGTGGTGAAACGTCCAAGGAAACCCACTGACCAATTGCATGTGAGTTTGGCCATGCCATGTGATACCACCAAGCTGGTTCCTGCCGGCCTGTAACATTGTAACAACTTTGTAACAAACAGGGTTATTATAGTTAACGAAAACGGACAACTATAATAACTATATAACAACTATTCCATAAAGGGGTTTCTTTGAGTATGATAGCGAGACAGATAGAAGCGAGTGTCTTGTTGTGGATGATGAAAACATGTGCGCAGCACTTCTCAAGCGGAAAACCACCATCATCAAAGTCCACAACAGCTACACAAACCACTGTGATCCTACGACGTCACCTGACATATACCTCTGGAAAAATGTGACTACTCGTTGGGTCCACGCAGCCCGCAACGCTGTGATTAACCTGTTCAATCCTTGTGCGTTTCCGGCTACTTTTTGCCGCAGTGTTTGAATTTATCAGTCAGAGAATAACAATCAGGAATAATAATCAAAGCATCAATATAAGGACTCACAAATGTCAGCAAACTCCTGGATGGAGACTGCTGAAACTATCGGAATGGACGTGAGGGAATGAAGAAAGTGAAAAAACAGGGACAAATATGTTTGCAGCCAAAAAACACCAGCATGCAACCACAAGGTAATTAACACACATAATCCAGCTACACAAGCATAAATGTTGACATGAGGTCAGCCACTTCATAGGTTGTGTACATAGGCCGCAAAGACCCTGCAAGTCTAATAGGAGAATCTAACCAAGCTAGCTCTCTGAGCAGTTCCAAAAACAGAAGCAGCTTCGTGTTGTGGATAACATCAGGATGCAGCTGGATTTGAGCTTTGACTCCTTCAAAGAGTTCAGTTTGTTTGTGTCAAACATTCGCTGTGTTCTGATGTTATACATCACGTGTACTGCACTGATGCTGAACTTAATATTATCCTTAATATTACACACATTAAGCACGTAATGCTGCTATTTTGTGAATAGTTGGTTGTTGAATGCAGTTTTTTAAAATGTATCTTGTTGAGTTTTTATTACACAATAGTCACTCTTGCACCTGACAAAGTATGAAAAACTAAAACTAATACTAAAACTAAAACTAAGCATGAAACCAAAAATGAAAAATAATAAAAACGAGAAAAACCACTCTGAAAACTAACTAAAACTAAACTATAATGTAAAATCCAATATTTATATATATATATATATATATATATATATATATATATATATATATCACACACACATACATACACACACACACACACACACACACATCACATCACATCACATTAAATAGTTGGACTTCTGGACCTTGGCCTCATGAAATTTTGGTCAATCAGGCATGGCTGTGGCTCATGAAATTGAACTTTTTTGGGGGGGGGGAGAATACTTTCTCTATAACTTATTTATTGATTGTAACTTGTTTATTGATTGTTTTATCTATAAATATCAGAAAAATACAGGGTCAAAGGTAAAACCTTATATAAAATGTATAAAGAAAAAGGTAAAAGGTATCAAGTTTTTAAAAAGGCCCATGCTTTAACAGAATAGAGAGTTTCTGTTAATCAACTAATCAATGAATCCGCAAACTATTTTAGCTCTGCTGCAGGTGGGGAAAGTACAGCAACAGATGACTGTCCAGTCTTTGGTTTCATCTTTTGGTTGGCTGTCTGGGTTTTCAGGTTTTGAGTATTCTTTTGCTCATTACTTTTCTTTGTTTTCGTCAGTGCTCACACCTTATATTTATTGAAAGTTACTGTGCCACATTTTGTGTCTTTGCATCTCACTGTGGAGAAACTTATATTAAAGTATAGTTAGTTAGGGGTGGGTGTGGTGGGGGTGGGGGTGGGGTCCTGTACTCATCTACTGTGAGCATACTGGGGGGCCTCTGTATAAAGATTGCATGTGTGTCACCAGTATCCAGCAGTCAATAGGCAGCTTGGAAAAAAAAAAAAAGAAGGGGTGAAAGGTGCGTATGTGTGCATGACTCCGTCTGTGTGTGCATGTGTGTGCATGTGTGTGGAAGAAGGTGAGCAGGCGTTAGTGACTCGACGAAAGTCATTCCCAAAGCGTCTCCCGGGGGGACTCCCCAAATAAAGAGCAGGAAGCTTTCCCTTAATCTAAACCCCCCCTACCACCACCACCTCACCAACACAACACACACCGAATAAAGGGTGAAGCTCTTTGTCACGGCCGAGGAATCAAACACATGGGTGGAGGGGTGCAAGAGGGGAAAGGAGGAGGGGATGGATGGGGGGCTGTTGTCTGTACACAGGGTGAAAATATGCTAATCAACCTTGAGGCCCTGTTCAATACCAAACCCTCGTTCCATCGTGGCCCAGCAGATCTGAAGGAGTCTGGAGCTGAAAAAGCAGATGGCAGCAACTTCACTGAGCAGCTGAACGCACTCAAGAGGCCTCCGCCATGTTGACTGCAACTGTTCAATTTGAACAGATCTAATGGCAAAGCATTTCGTACAGCCATCTTAGTGATTTAAGCCCAACGATCCTGAAGAGAGAAACGGTTGTCTAATGTTAGAGTGACAAGTGGTGCTCAAGTCATCTGCTGTAAATCTCTGAAAAAGCTCACTGACAGCATTTTCTGAGGGTTCCACCGACTTCGATTCTGCAGGACAACTCGTACATTATCTCATCACTCCATCGTCACGGGAAATGCAACACAATGACATGGAAGAGGGGGAGAAACACAGGGAGAGATTGATCAGGGGAGAGAAGGCAACAGATGCTATCTGTCTGTCTCATAGGTACCCTGATTACTAGAAGATGAGGAGGAGAGGGGAGGAGGAGGCTGCGTGCCTGTTCATCAGAGTCGGCAGAACAAAACAAAAGGGGTGGGGGGGGATGTATGTGTGTGTGAATGCTTTAAATCTGTCTCTTCTACCAGTGAGAACAGAACGGAAGTGTACATGTGGCTAATGAACCATGAACACCCAGCTCTCCTGGGGTGACGCGCGCACACACACACACACACACACACACACACACACACGGGATTAGGCCCAGACAGGATGGTTTAAGTCTGATAAACCAAGGACAACACTGAAAACATCAACAATGCACACATCCTTGAATGTGGCAGTCTCCCTCACAATCACCTGCAATTCTAGCCATTTACCAGTTTTCTAAGATCTCTATGTGTATGTGTATGTGTATGCGTGTGCATGCTCACGAGTGTGTCATCTACAAGCTGTTCTGCCCTCTGTCCCAGCAACATCAAAGGCTACAACGGGTCTGCCTAACCCCATCTCTTTTGCTGTCCCGACACTTAAACAGGCATCTCAAGCCAGCCCGCCCATTATACAAGCTGCTGACCAGGCCCATTAACACACACACACACACACACACACACACACACACACAAAAGGGAATGTGTAAGGGGTCTTTATCCCCCCCCCAAAAAAACACACACACACACACACACACACACACGCACACACACGGAGGTTATGTTTGATACTAAAGCGACAGGGCTGGATTAGCAACACTATACATGACAATGGTGAGGGTGGGTGGGAGCATGCACGCTCTAAATATGTGTGTGCGCGCGCGTGTGTGTGTGTGTGTGTGTGCAAGAAAGTGTTTCCTTTGTGATATCACCCTTGCCCTATAGCCTTGCCCTCTGCAAGGTTAGCCAAAAGTTTGGATAAGTCCAACAGACATGCACACAAACACAGTTTTCTAAACCGCTCTCTTTCGTTTGAGAAAAAAAGTCCGGCCAAGGGCGTAAAACACAACAATAGGGATAAGATCAGGAAGAGTAAGAGAAAGGGTGTAGGAGGTAAGGATCAAATTATGAGAAGGCTAAAAGGTGGAAATTACATGGAGAAGATGAAATTGTAAGCAGAAGAACAAGGAGACTGCTGAACAACACCACAAGGTGGTGCCTCCTTTCTGCTTGTTGTGTCGAACTGACGGAGATTGTCATTACTACGACTAGCAGATGCAGTGCTGTGAAAACCCCGTATCACAGGGTCAGTGTTAAATACTGTAGAACAAAGCACCAGCGTTGAAATCTCGACTCCCTACTGTGACACGTTTTTGAACCAACAAGCTATCCTGGACCCAATGCCAGCTATGATAGATACATGTTGCTAGCATAGCTAGAGACTTCCCTCCACAAATATATCAACAATTGACAGTTATTGGACTGGCAATGGCCTTTTGGAAAATTTCAACATAGTGTCAAATCCTAGTGTACAGATGTTTCCCATGCAGGGAGTACAACAGCTGTACAACCCCATTACCCATTTCAAATTCTTCTTTTTTTTTTGCCAATCTCCACTTATCTTTCTGTTAGAGAGAGGTGGTTTCCACCCAAATTTAGTGCAAATGTTTCCACCCACTAACATTTTTAGATAAACAGCTCATGGCGCCAATTATCCTGTCTAGTAGCACAGAAGAAGAGGGCACATCACATATGAGACATGCTGGCTCAACAGCACAAGTATAATTATAACGTGAACGATGACTGGACTCAGTTCAGGTATTTTCTAGTTCCTGGTGTTGTGCATGTTGGCCTAACACGAGAGGGCAATTCATTTACCCAAGGAGCCACACTAGAAGCCTCTTGGATAAGAGGTGAAGCATCTTCCAAAAAAATTAAAGGAGTCCAGTTGCCCTTTTTTTTTTCGAGCTCCTCAGACTACCATGACCTGAATGACTAAGAATCTACACAGACACTGTAAACTCTCGTTTGCAATCTGTGGCAAATATTAGCATGCAAGGATTTACTTCTTGAGGGCTCTGAAAATCTTTTTCCATTAGTAGCATCTTAAGGCAAAAAAGAAAATCTCAGGTAAAGTTTTCTCCCAGAGTTATAACAGTTTTAAAGATAAGAGATATTTGGGGATATTTCTATTTGTGCTCTTAATCATTGGTTTTAACTAGGCAAAATAAAGCAGCTTATGTGTCTCAATCTGATGAAAGCTACAAGATTGTTTATTCATATTGTTAGACACTGGTCATGCCTAATGCCTGCACAGTCCTGATATAGGAAGTAATCCGAGTGTTTGCACAATGCTGCCTTTACAAGTCATTTCTAAACTTTAATTCCCACCCTTACCACACAGGATCGTATTGTTTTAATCTTATGAGAATCAGATGTGTGGTACCAGTGACCTCTGTACCAGGAGCTATCACAAAGGAGGTTTGATTCATGTACCTGTCTGTGAACAGATTTTTCTATGGTGTTGCAGCAGAAAGTCACAAAGCTTTACAGATTTGCAATTGAGATGGAATCGAAGGTCAAATTCGAAGATGGGTGTCGTCTGGCCATTGATCTCCCACTTGCGGCTTTCAACTGAGAACAGAACCAGTCCACATATACATCTTTAAAAGCTAACATCTATGAATTTCTACTCTTGCAGCCAAAATCATGACCCAAATTCACACTTGTGGCTGTATTTTACACGCATTACTGCTGTCAGCTCACCAGGCAAATAGAAACCTGTCTCCTGACCACCTCCCGGGGGCACTGCCTGTCTGGAATACTTGCAAGATAAAGCATACAAGCACACACACAGCTCTTGTTTTCAGTTTAATTCATGAAACATGATAAGAAAGACAAAAAAACTCACAAAAATATCAAAAAAAAAAAAAGATTCTATGCTAAATTACACTAAAGTCGAAGACTTGTTTCCACCTTGCTTGTGACGTAAAGGCATATAAGATGCAAGAGTCCAGCTAATTACACACACATCACACTGCCAAAAAGGTCACAAAGTCCAAGTCCAACTCATTACATCAAATGTAATGAGCCAGAATTAGATTTCTTTAAAAACTGTGGTCACTATCACAGAACCTAAAGAAACAAATAACCTTACAGGGTTTGTGGCCAGATAAACAGCCAAAGAGCCAGATCGTTTTTTTGTTTTTGTTTTTTAAACACATCTGGCTGGGCAGTTAAACCATTAAACATTTCTTTCTGCTACAGGATGCTGGAAAACTGCCATGATTACAAAGAAGCTTTCCTTTGGCCTAACTCCAATAAAATGGGATGAAATCACTATCAAAGGCAATGATTAAAAATAGAACCAAAATTATTTTCTAATCATGTTTGCCAGCTCGGTGAAAAACTGAATACGGATGCCATCACCGCGGTCCCTGTTGAATCTGCCTTGTGTTCGGCAAACACATATTTCAACACAGCCCGTTTGATTATCTGATCTATCTCCACCCCCACCCCCTCCTCCGTGACACATCGAGCGCTCACCCCCTGCCAGCCTGTGCCACCTCCTCTCCCTCCTCTCACCCTCTTCCACGCCATGTTGGCAGGCAGGGCAGGGCAGGTGGCCAAACCTGTCAGTCAAAGTACCATCGCCACGCGGCAACACCACAGACACCAATTACCACACAGCAGGGGCGCGGCCTGGTAACCGCATGGCAACCACATGGTCCAATCAGGGTACACAACAACGGGGACCAGAGAAGGCCAAGAAAAGTGAGCGAGTCTGTGTGCCCACGCATATGTCTGTGTCTGTGTGTGTGTGTGTGTGTGTGTGTGTGTGTGTATGTTCAAGTTCTCCAAAACTGAGCCAGAACATGCCCGTGGGACTGACAGGAGACAGGTAGTGACTGTGTCTTTTTAATATCCGTTAGCGGCCTCTTTAGTGCAGACTTTCAATTCAAACGTAGAATTTATCTCCATCAATCTGCTGATAATCAGAGTGGCTCTTATTAAAAACAGTCCTGACTTGTACCATCATATCATCACCGATGATTCAAAAGGAGGCTGAATTGAAAATTACTCATTTAACTGCCATAAATATGCTTGGATGGCTGGTGCTGATGACACATTACATGACAATTAAAAAAAACAAGTTCCAAGTTACAATTTTTACATAACACTTTTGCTATCACGATGATTTGTTCATGTCTGCAGTATCGGATTAGATCAGTGTCTCAGACTTGTGAACTTGCGGAGATTATAGAGACCGATTTGATCCTATAGCAGCATTTTTTTTGGTTGTTTATATTAAGCAAAAAACATTTTTGTTTAAAAAAAAAAGCTTAAAAATCAAGATATGAAGCAGCCTAGACCAATTAGTCTGAATAAACTGTCTTTTTGTAGACACTATATGCGCATATGTAGTCACTGACATTTAAGATTAATACAAGCACATTTATTAAAATATCTTAAATTTATATGGATTACCTGACTTAACTTATCGGTCTAATCAACCACTCAAAATATAGATGGTTTTTTTTGGCCATTACCAAACCGTTTGTCATTTTTAATCAAGTTTTACAGTCACACCTCTAAATGGTGAAGCCACGCAAACGTGCAGCAATTAAATTGCAAACATTGCCCAACTAACAGTAAAATCCAAAACTGACACTAAAATTTTACAGGTCAACAAAAAGTAAAAATACATTATTCTGTGCAGTCCTACTTTAACGTTTAACCCTTTGTGTTTACCTAGTTGCATTCATGAAAAGAAAGATTATGCTGTTGTTTCAGTGGTGATGCCAGTTTTCACTCATGTTTCTCGCTCAGAAACGCTCATTTTGGCCATTTCAAGTATAACTTCACAAACTTCAATCAAACTGCTTCCAAACATGTTTCTAAATGATTCTCCTTCAATCTCATATGATTTCCGAGCAGAACCCCGTGTTTCACCACGATCCTGCAAGCACAGGAGCTTTTATGTGCGTTTTGAGCGTTTCTCGCTCAGAAACGCTCATTTTGGCCATTTCAAGGATAACTTCACAAACTTCAATCAAACTGCTTCCAAACATGTTTCTAAATGATTCTCCTTCAATCTCATATGATTTCCAAGCAGAACCCCGTGTTTCACCACGATCCTGCAAGCACAGGAGCTTTTATGTGCGTTTTGGGCTTTTTCCTGAAGCAAGACCCAACTAAACCGAATAAGTTACATAATACTACCAATTGCCTGCTTCAAGTTTCCCAGAAAAATCTCCTGAATTACTCCTAATTTTCCCATTTTTAGGCAGGATTAGAAGCACTCTGATGGCATTCTTGCAATGTTTGTGAACACAGTCCCCGGGTTCACAGAGGAGCAGAAAGAAGAGCAGCATATGTCTGAGACGTAGAAAAAAAAATCTAATCCAACAAACACCAACTGAACCAAGTAGTGACACAACCATGTATTG
>JAMQGT020001662.1:0-17786 GCA_024447675.2 Pterophyllum scalare | reverse complement strand
ATGTTATGTGGCCTTTCGTTCAGTTACGTATTGCTAACACTGTGATGCCAGGGAATAGAATTTTTACATTTTCTCTGTCTACAAGCCATCACATGATTGTGTAAATTCTCTTCCAGCTGTCTTCCCAGCTTTTTTGAGAGGAAGAGAGTTTCAGCTGTCATATTAGCATCACACCGGCACACATAATTTAAATTTATTGCTGCTACTGCCCGCTGCTTGTACATGTGGCTGGCACCAGTCTCAGAAAGGATGCTCATGTACTTGTACCTGATTTTACCCAGCTCTATCCTTGTCATCGCCTTTCTATAGGTGTCCTGCACAGTCCCCTACTGTACAGAAGACCCTTTCAAGTCGTGGCCCTGTCAGTGATCTGCACTGACGCTCTATTTTCAGATCAGTGTGGCTCATTAATGTATAGCGATTAATCAATAATCTCTCTCTTAGTTTGTTCAAGGTGGAATCTGACTTGAAAAGTGAAGGGATATCGAGCTCCTTGCCCCTGTGGATCACCTTTGGTACCTTTCTCTAAGTTAAATCAAATAAGCACACAGACAGTGGATCTAAAAATGATCCACACAACAAGCAATATCAGGTCAGTATAAAATTAGATACAAGGGGAAAAGTCATTTAAACCACACATTTTGATTTTGGTGGAAGAAAAACGTTACTAAGCTTCAGGGAAGTTTTAGCATAAACATATTAATACGCATTTTAAAAAAGCAGCACTATTAGCTGAGTCATTAGACAGTAATGCATGCAAAGATAGTGCAGACCTAGACATCTTGTAGCATTGAGTATGCTGTTTGGCATGGAGGTGCAGTAGTATGTTGTAGGTGTAAGTGCAGGAGAGGCCAGTCAACAGTTGGAGAATAAGTAGGGCCTGGCTGGCGGGCAGCAGACTGGGTTACAAGGAGAAATCCAGCAGAGGATAGCATTAAGCTGACCCCAAGAGATCGAGGCTGCAAACTTGCTTACTCAACAACACCTGATCAGACAATGCAGTGTTAGGTAGCTTCTCATCAGAACTTTACTGACTGTGACAGGGGTCAGAGAGAAAGCGATGGAGAAAGAAAGAGACAGAGAGGCAGGGCAAGTCTGCAAAAGTAAACACAAGTTTAAAGAAAAGAGTGAAGACATTACTAATGTCACAGAAAATAGTTTTAAAAGGTGGAGGTGGGTGGCATTGATGGGGGTGGACTCGGATCAAAAGATCATATTACAGAAGAAAAGTAAGGAGAGAGATATCAGTAGAGAGATTAAAGGGAAAGCAGGTGGGACAGAAGAGGGCTGTGAATCAGGCTGTCATAGAGGCAGCATGTGGAGAAGAAGATGAGATGGGAAACCATGGGGTTGGATATTAAGTGCCACTGCAAAACACTTCTTCAGCTATCCTCTTAATCTGTTTAGAGAGCAGGCAGTCATGATTTGAAAGCTGAGCAGGTTTCCTGCATTTGAAGGAAGGCTGCAGACATTGTAGTTGGTTGAAAGTTGGGTGGGTGAGGTCAGTGGTGAGTGTGGTAAATGGTCCAGCTGTGCTTTTTGACCCTAGTGGAGCTCACAGCACTTTATTTTATTCATTATTCTCTCTCTCTCTCACATGCGCGCGCGCACACACACACACACACACACACACACACACACACACACACACACACACACACACACACACACACTAATGGTGTCAGAGCATCCATGACAGGGTGCTCACCTGCCACTGAGAGCAACTTTGAGTTTAGTAACATGCCCAGGGATACTTTGGCATACTTTGGGCTGGCAAGCAAACCGTCAAGCCTGCAATTAGTGGACAACCTGTTCCACCAGCTGAGCTCCCGCTGCTGTTGAATAAGAATCCTGTCACCTAGAAATAATGTCTATTGCTGCCAGGGATGGGCAACAAGGACTGGTATTAAATTGGTCTGGTGTCAGACTGGTCAGTTCAAAGTATTAATAAGTGCCAAGACAAATGGTGTTGCTATAGATATTCATGCAGCACTAATTCATTCTAACATACAGCAGTTAAGCTGCATCCTCATAGTGAAGCTGCCGGCCTCAAGCAATCATGTCTGTTCACGTTCTGTGATTTGCAGTAGGCTCGCTTTACTACATGCGTTGAAAATGCAGCCAAAGGCAGTGTGGAAAGAGAGTAAAAACAGCAACCTCAGGAAAAACAGCGTTTTTATCTGAATCTGTGCAGCAGGATTGACTGCTTTAGCAGAGCAGCTGCTGTACCGGCTCCTTCAGTGCAGGCTCCCAGCTTCAATATAGATAGGATTTGCCAAAGTAAAAAAAAAAAATGCAATTGTCCCAAACTCAAGTCAGGGAAACTCTAGCAGTCGTCATCAAATTAAACCTGCAGTGATTAACTCTGGGCACCGTTAGAGTGGGGCTTTAGCGCTTCTTTAGATGTTCCTAATTAGTTTTTGGACAAGCAGCAGCGACAGCTTCATCAGTGGATAGCAGTCAGACACTCACATCAAATCCCTTCTTAATTGCTAGTTATTGAGAACAGGACATGCTGGCAAGTTGTGTATTAATAAAAGCCCGTTTAAAACACTCAAAATTAGTTTAAACTAGAATTTACTGTGAGCTGTCCTGACATCAAGATATAACTAATACTTTATTATTCATAGTTATTACATTTTTTTTTTTTTGGTAGGGAAATTAGTGTATCCCTTGCAACCAGAGCCAATGAGCCAAATTACCAATGAGTAGTATTTCCTATTCAATATGAAATTAAGGTGAAAACATAATTGGTGAATGTCATAATTTAGCTAGGTTATAGCTTATTTTGCAGAAAATTTGGAGAATAACATTATTAAAGTCTTTCAGTAAGAATCAGCATTGACAAGCAGTAGCGGTATCAAAAATATCTTAATATCTTGGTTCTGTTCTGTTAAAGAAAGGAAAAACCCACAAAGTCACTGAAATAACCTGAAACTGACAAAAGTAACAATAAATAAAATTTACTGAAAATTAACTTGTGAAAATCAGACATTGCTTTTGTGGTTCAACAGAATTATTTTTAAAAAAAAACTAATGAAAGTGGAATGAAAGAGGCAATCAAGTGATTTCTGAAAAAGAAAGTCCACTCCTCATGTTCAGTAGAGGCCACTCCAAAATAGTCCACGGTTTTGCTATTAGCCCTTCCTGGTCTTTTTTAACTGTGTGTTTGGGTCATTATCCTGTTGGAGGACCCTTGACCTGCTGTGACTGAGACAAAGTTTTCCGACACTGGGCAGCATTTCGCTCCAGAATGCCTTGATAGTTATGAGATTTCATTGCACCTTGCACAGATTCAAGACTTGCTTCATTTTTGCATCTGTGAACATAGAGCTGATGTGACTTACCCAAAAGCTCCAGTTTTGTCTCATTCGTCCAGTCACTCTTCCATGAGCGTTGTGGCTCATCAACTCAATCAGCTTCCATTAAGCCCACTTCGGCTCAAACAGCATCGGATGGGGTGATCTGACATTGATGTACTTTGACCTTGGAGCTCACCTATAATCTCTCTGGAAGTTGTTCTGGGCTCTGTGGTTGCCCTTAGTATTATCCGTCTCTTCAATTTGTCATCAATTTTCTTCTTCCAGACACATCCAGGGAGGTTGGCTTCAAATTTGTGGACCTTAAACTTCTGAATATGTGCAGCTGTAGTTACAGGAACATCAAGCTGCTTGGAGATGGTCTTGTAGTCTTTACCTTGAATATGCTCATTGTGTCACTTCTCCTGAGCAGCTCTGTCCTTAGCTTTCTGTGGTCCATGTTCAGTGTGGTACACACCGTGATACCAAACAGAGTTGAATACATTTTACCTTTTAAAGAGGCAGACTGACTGATTACAAGTTAGAAGACACTAATGATGCTAATTACAGGACACATCTTAGTTTAACATCTCCCTGTGGTCAACTTATTTTCAGTCTTTTCTAGGAGTACCATCATTTTTGTTCAGGCCACTTTTATTAATTTGTTGTTGTTTTTTTAAATAATTCTGTTGAACCACAATTCAAAAGCAATGTCTGATTTTCATGAATTAATTTTTCATACATTTTTATTTATTGTTATTTTTGTCAGTATCAGGTTATTTCAGTGACCACTCTGGGTTTTTCTTTCTTTAACAGAACTGTTCCAACAATTCTGTCCACATCTGTAAGTATCCTGCTGCCCTGTAAGTCTTGTAAAACCCTTAGGACTTAAGTACCAAAAAAAAAAAAAAAAAACAAAGACACCCCCCCCCCACCTCCCCTCCAGAAAACTCAGACAAAACACTGACATCAAATGCCTGGTCTAATCCTATTTACTTTTATTAGATAGCTCTTGATTTAAATTTTTTATGTCTAAATTAAAAATTTTCTGTGGAAGATTGTTTTTCTGGTATCATTGCAGAAAAGTTGTAATAGGATTAGCATTCATCACAATTTGGCATATTTTGGAAAAACATCTAGATGAGACAAACAAAAGATTAGTGGCTGATTGCAGATGAGGTCATCCCAACAACGTCAGGAGATTTAGAGCGCTAAAGAACGCTTGGTATTCCACAGGCATCTGAAATATCTGGCACCAAATGGTATATCTCTTGAAAGAGAAAGTTTTAAGCTTTAATCTTTGGCAGTTTCTTTTATTAAGTAAAACCCACCGGAGATTAAGAGATTTATCTATTTTAATTTTGATGATTTACCTAACTTTATATTTTTAAGTTGAATACGCTTAACAAGTAAAGCAAACGGACTGACGTCTTTTCCTTTAAAGTATGACTACAGTCAAAGTTTAGGGGTTGGCTGGTGGAAAAAGATGCCGCCTCAGAGAGCTTGTTGACAGTGGCTTTAAATCTTTTCAAAGTGAGGCAGGAGGAGAGATGTGTGTACAAAAGAGACCTCCTTTTCTTCCTGTCCTACTGAAGATAACACCTTAACCTCCCACACATGCCTGCTAAATTGAATCTGTGGGTGTTTTGATTAAAGCTGACAAGGGTATATTGAATTTACCTCTAACAAGAGAAAAACTGAGAATAGAGGACACCTACTGCATAGAGGTAATGATGAGAAGACAAGTGGAGGGAAATTTAGTGTGTGAGAGGAAGCAGATCATAAATGGAAGACAACCATGGGATACTCTGATGAGAAACCAAAAAAGATATATTTTAGGCACATAAAAAGGGATCTATTATGCATTTATATATTTATGTCATATATATTGTTACACTAGTATATCCAAACAGCTCAGGCTTCAAACTGCTGTGTTTCAGACATTTTTTTCTAGTCCCGGCTCTCTATGATGTCTCTGAGAGCAGAAACCCCTAAAATGGGGATGTCGGGTACACAGCATGGACTGTAAGTAAAGAAACCCCACTGTGTTACCAGCGATGTTCTTGGTGATGTGGTCCCAACTGCCTTCAGATCATTAACAAGCTCCTCCTGTGTAGTTTTGGGCCGGTCTACCACCTTTCTCATGATCAGCTTCACCCCATGAAGCAAGCGCTTGTATGGAGCTCCAGACTGAGGGCATTTGATGGTCATTTTATATTTTATATTCCATTTCTGAATAATTGCACCAGCAGTTTTCACCTTCTCACCAAGCTTCCTGCTGATGGTCTTGTAGCCCAGTCCAGCTTTGTGCAGATCTGCAGTCTTGTCTTTGAGGTCCTTTGGCGGCTCTTTGGTCTTACATGCGGCAGTGGAGAGGTTGGAATGGAAGAAATTGAATCATGGACAGTTCTGATTTATACACATAATGAGCTGGGATCAGGAGTATCTGTAATTGATTGATTGAGTGATTGTAATCTGTGTACCACATGTGCACATAGCCAGTCTGTGGGAGCCAGAATTGTGGCTGGATTATTGGGGATCAAATACTAATTTCACTCAATGACATTTAAATTAATTTATAATTTTTATTTGGACTTTTGGTTGATATTCTGCATCCATACTAAAATTTTGAATATGTGTACTACTGTACATTCATCCGATGGACATATTTGTGTGTTTATGTCTTTGTTTGTATAGCCTGTCTGGGTCTTTACATTTCTATTTAAATGCTATCTGTGTGCCAGCGTCAGCTAAAGCTAATCTCTGCCGAAGCTTGGCAGAATATTTGCAATGGATGCAAAGCTGCCTTTAAGCATCTCTATGCATGCTTTTCCTCTTCTGTGTGGGGACCATATCATATAAGTGCTTCAGTGAAGAAAAACACTGCAAATCACAAGTTTAAAGAGTAAGTCCTTTCTTGGCCCTAATCATGCTGTTTAACGTAATTGCATGTTTGCTGGTGTGATCATGACACATTCTGACAGAGGTCTAGACCCTGTGCGAGTTCAGAGGATGTTTGTCTTTGTTTGTTCTGCATATATCAAAGTGCCTATTTGTGTCCTTGCTTGGAGGGTGCATGGGAGAGAAGGATAGGTGAGGTGCGAGCTTCAATAGTCCTAATCCTGTGCTTGTGTGCTTTTCTAATACATTTCAACCTGAAGCATGGGTTCAGCCCTTCATTACTCGGAAGCTGAGCATGTTGTTAACTGTCACGTACATGTTTCTGTCACAGTGCTAATGAAGTACATATGTGAATACTGAATGTGTGTCAGGGAAGCAGTGCGAGTCCTGACTTGCTCCCGCTCGTGTTTGACATGCTCTTGTCAGCGCCATTAATAATAAGGAATAACTGTGCCTCACTTGTGAGAACTGCTGCCATTGTCACATTAAATGATTTATGAAAGCCTTGAATTCAAATTAAGAGGCCACTCTTGAACTTGCAGGTGATGAGATGCAGCTCATTCGTTCCTATTCTTTCTTTAACCTCGCCCCGTCCTCCTAGCCCTCCTCTGCAGCATCCTTTTCGGCACGTCCTTCCCTGCCTCCTCTCCCTCTCTCTTATGCTTGTCACATTCCACATTTTTGTGTGGTTCTTTTGCTCCATCATTGCCCTTTTGTGTTTCGCTTTCTGTCCTTCCCTCTTTTATTTCTGGACATACATAGAGCATTTCTCACTCTTGCTTCAAAGTTGTTAGCTAGCTGTCATGACTTCATTCCTCCCGTGCTCCTCTCCTCTCCTTCCCTCTCCCTCCTCTCTTCCCACAAGGTTGATAATTACTAGCAGCACTCTACTGTAGACCTGGCCCAGTTTAGAAAAGAAGAAAAAAAGAAGGAGAAACTGCATTCTCTTTTTATTACATACAGAATCAAACACGTGCAGGAGGCGGACTCCTTTTTTTGTGTGTGGTAAAATATAGTATAGTACATGCATGCAAAAAAACAAACTACAGTATGTTCATGCAAAAGGGCGCGAGTGAGTTGGGGACTCCTGAAAATATAAGCCAAGGAAAACCCCTGTTGTTCGATTGGGTCAAAGCAGAAGAAATGCCCTTGGCTGCTCAGTCATGCAGGCCCCCAGTAATTACCTCCAACCTTATCGAGAGGAGCTCGCCTTTGGGGAGATCAGCCAGCAACATACGGAGCTCAAATCAAGCCAGATAAATACATTAGTGTAATGATAACCAACACTGAGCCATACACTATGCTGATTAGAGATAAATCTCAACCACTGCTTATTTTTCAGGGCAATTACATAGCAGCGAAGGGTTTAAGTGTCCTTGATGGCAGCTGGGATGTATGAAGTGATTACCTTGGGTTCTTATGTGCACTGACCTCATTTATGCAGAGACGTACATAATTGCTGTGTGAATGGTTGAACTGGAGGGCTAGGCTCCATTCTCCCCCGTGCGATTTTCTAAATGATTATCGATGCGGAATGTAAATTGATGAGGGGCGTCCCTGTAAACCTAGCAGCAGCTTCTGCTGGGATTAGAGGAAAAGTCGGTTTAATAAACAAATTGCTCTCATGGCTAGCCACTCTCATATTTTTACACAACTTACATAACTTGATAATCACTTTGCCTCTCTGTGTGAAGACTGCATTATATTTGTGCAGCGAATGTGGAAGTTATGTTGCATCTCACTCGACTTACAGTGCGGTGCATATGCTGTATCTTAAGGGAGTCCCGCTACACTCTTTCCTTTCTGCTTGTCATATTTCCTTTCATGTGTGGAGAGGTCACTTGAAAATGGGCCTGCTGATGAGTCAACATGCTGCCGGGTGAGCTGACAACACCTGTGTTGATGTACATAAACAGACAGGGAGCTCTCTTTGACCCACACTCCACTGACCTGGATCAGCGAATGTTTCCTGTCACTCAAACCCACACATGTCCCAGGAGTGATGAAAGTAGTCTTACACACACACAAACACACACCTCCTCTCCACGGGAAATACCCTGGACAGTAGAAGCTGCATGTTGTGCTGCTGGCATATTTAGTGAATATTCTGCAACCTAGATGTAGGTGTGTTCACCCTGAAAGAATGTGTGCACTGCCCGCTGATCGTGTAGCTACAGAACAGGGCAGCAGCTCACTCTGGATGAATCACAGCAGATAGGATAAACATGGTAGGATTAATGATGATTATGAGCTCAGGAGAGCGGTTTTTTTTTTTGGTTTTTTTTCTTTAAGTAAGTGATCATGTTTGATTACAGAAAGCTTGTGCTATCCATTCACCATAATGAAAACAAGTTCAACTTCCCACCACACGTTCATGCCTTTGGTCATGACCCAATGAAAAATGCATTTTTTTCTACAAAAACAAGGCTGGTTTGATTAATGACCTCAGTTTCAACCTCCCGAAGCAATAATGGTCTCACATTATTGTTTTAGATAATTTATGCATAAATATATGAAGTTGAATTGATCAACTGGTAAATTTGTGGAGTTACAGAAAGTCTGCAACCAGCTTGATAAAAAAAAAAAAAAAGTTCAGTTTCAGGGTCTAATTAAAGTAAGCAAATTGGATTTGGAAATATAATGTTTCAGTACTTTCTCACAGTTTATAGACATATAAAGCCATAAATGAATCACAAGTTGCAGCCCTACATTACAGTTAACGGGACTGTGAGAGTGATGGATTTTTCAGATACAAAATCAAAAACAGTAAACACTCTCAGTAAGAGTCCTTCTCACCTAAAGTCCAAATAGCTGACAGCTATTTGGACTTTAAGTGTCCCCTGTCACTATATAATATTGAATAAGGCGTTATATCATTGGTAATGTTGATGCAACAATGTGTAAATTGCCTTTTCCTGTTGCATCTGGCTTACGGTTTTAATTATTTAACTACTATAGCTACTATTACAGCTGTGTAAACAAAGTGCAGTAAAAGCTAAAGTCTTTGCTTCTGAATGCAGTTAAATAGAAGTAAGAAACAGCAGACAACGACAAGAGCCAAGTGGCGGAGTATCTCAAAATTGTTCTTATGTGCACTCCACTGCTCCATAATGCAGTACTTTGAATTAGGGGTTCATAAAATGGTCAGTGTTGTGCCTTCACCAATATATAAAATATGCTCTTAAGGTCTGAGTGCAAGTATGCCCTATTATGCCAAAATCAGTACACATGACCTTTTAGCCAGTAGCTCTCCAAGTTATCATCTTCTCTGTTTACCCCTGTGGAGCAGCAGTAGTCACTAAGTGTGCACACTAAGCATGCTCGTGATACAAACACAGGCTTTTTGCTCATGTAAACAACTCTGTGTGCTTTGCTAATCCAGAGGTAGACTGCTGTCAGAGTGTCTCACTATCTATCAGAATGCTCTTCCAGGGCTTATAAAGCCAGAAAAAGTTCACTTGCCTAATAATGTTTTTTCACTATACTGTGGCATGGACTAAACTAGTTTAGGGGTAAAGCACCTGTTGTAACTTATAAAATTAAGTCAGTCCATTTCTGCTTCTACTTATCCAATTCAGGGTTGCTGGAGCTGGAGCCTATCTCGGCTGCCATAGGGCAAGAGGCAGGGTACAACCTGGACAGGTCGCCAGTCTGTCGCAGGGTTAACACAAAGAGACAGATGACCACTCACTCACATTCACACCTATGGGCAATTTAGAATCACCAGTTAACCTAACCCCATTAAGTCAGTCACTTACTTGTTTTTCACATTGGCCCTAGGAGAAGTTTTCAGAGTTCCTGAATATGTCACCAGGCCGATCTCAATTTGAACTTGAGACTCAAGACTAAAAGTCTAAAAAAGTGGGCATTTATGTGGGCATTTGTGTGTGTGTGTGTGTGTGTGTGTGTGTGTGTGTGTGTGTGTGTGTGTGTGTGTGTGTGTGTGTGTTTTCTACAGACACAGATTCTGTCCTGGCAATAAAACAGAAGTTAGCTGAATATGCATGACAATGTGTACATCTCTGCATTTACAGTACATAGCATTTATTTTGTTATACCAGTGGTTCCGAAACCACTAAAAAAAAAAAAAAAACATCGCCTGATGGCACCAGGCCTGTGAAATTATCTTCACTCTCATCCAAACACAAATGAAAGTAATGTATTTCCTTGAAAATTTGATTTAAAAACATAAACAACACAGGCCGTTGGCTATAAATTGCTAATGCTACCCAGTCATATGTAAAGTGTTAATGCCAATATGTGGCCCACTTGCCACTGGGACAAAAACTTCAATACAAGAGCAGTAAATTCACTCTTTATATAAATAAATACATTTTTATAAATATGTAACTATGCATACTTGTGAGTAATTGCAAACGGAATTTCTGTTATTACTGTGGCCCCCCCGCAGTACCTTCAAGGCCCACCAAGGGGCCGCTGCCCACACTTTGGGAATCACTGAGTTTTACTATCCAGGCCTGCAGTGCTTTTTCACTTCACTCATGTATTAAAACACAGACACATTAGTTAATTCACCACATGATTCTTTTTAATCTTCATTACATCACTGTATGTATTCAGATGGCAAAAATGACTTTTCACAAACATCAAACAACTAAATAATGAATACACATATTTCTTCTTATTCTTTGCAAGCTACACAATCATTGTATAAGACAAAGTAATAAATTACAGGTACTATTAGCATCACTGTTTGAGGAACACTTATTGACAGACATGCATGGCAACACATTCCTGTTACCTCAAAATGCCACTGCACTACAAATTGTTTAGCAAAATGTACAGCAACGTGCACGTAACATAGATGTCATGTTGCCGTTGGTTTTGAGACCAGCCACTCCACCTAACATATAGAATTTGTAAGGATTTGAGTGTTATAAAAATAATTCCCAAAAGCTGGTACCCCAGGCAATTTAGTAAGTTTAATTCAGATTGATCAACATGTCTAAGAGGAGTTAGGGAACAGATATACATACATACACTATGAACATTATAGTGAGAAGACATATTTATTTGGTTTAAATTGTGCTATTTAAAACAAAACAAAATGTATCCCTCAGCTGTGATGCCAGATAATGGACAGAAACTATCTCGAGGCGATTCCAGTTGACTCTTTAGCTGAATGTTGTTTTAATCATTACAGCTTTCACCAGACTAGCATACTGTAACCAGGCATTGATCACTGGCAGCTCCACATAGCTGTTACTAAAAAAAAAAAAGTCTTAATAGAAAAGCTCAGTTTTAACTGAACGAATGAAAGAATGTTTTATTTTTGTCTTTTACAAAAACTGTCCTTCCTGGCTCCATTCAGACATATTACCCAACAACACATCAAACATGACAGCCTGTTAGCCACCATCATCTAACATAAACACAGAGCCCTCCTAATAATCCTCCTGGAGGTATTTTACTGTGGTTTTATAACCAGAGACATCATATATGAATAAAAAGAAGGAAATTAAAGGCTGCATGTGCACCGATTGGTGCCAAACATATTTGACTCAATCAATATCTAAAAACCTATAACCCAGATAACATAATCTGAACAATTTGTCCAACTTGTTATTCTTATCCTCCTTCCATGCTTTAGAAAATGCAAAAAACATTATTAAAAAGAAATTCAAATTAAGCTTCAATATCAAAGATGATCATTTCTAAATCGGGAACATGAACTTAATAAAATATAAATAATTTAAAAATAAATTGAAATGAATTTTCTCATTTAGCTCGCAGCATTGACAGATTCTTTATCTTCCACTTTGGCTTTTGCACGATTGTGAGAATTTCATTCAGTTTTGGTATTTAAACTCCTCCACAGCAGGACAGCAACTAATCCACATTCTTCTAAATCAAAGACTTCAGATGCCAGTTTGCTTCAAATCCCAACGATAAATCACACAATCCACACTTTTGGATGGTAAACACAACAACCTGTTTGACATTCTCACTATGCTGGCCTTAAATCTAACTGCAGTGCCTCGACTCCTTATCTTCATTATACTTCTGAAGTCTGTTTTTCTATTCTTGGCACGGTCAGCTTATTTATTTCTGTGCCCAAATCATTAATAAAAAGAACAACTACAACATGGGCACAGAAACACATCTGTAAGATCTTTATTCCCTTTTACACGAGCCCTTGGTGCACTATAAAGAATTAACTGCATAATTTAATTCTTCATAAGGCCTTATTTCATCAATCTAAATTTTCTGAGCTCACATAATCAAAGACATCTGAAAATCAATACAAAAAGAAAAATGTGAGCTTATAGCATCTAAATCTGTGATCACTGTACAAACTGTATAATTATGCAGGCTTATTCTTCTTATGCTGTTCAAAAATCTGTACTAATCTAATTGAAAAAAGTTCATCACACAGCTTGGCTGAGTAATGTCCCTGTAGTTAACTGCAGTGAAAACAATGACTACCACGAAGCAATCGTTCTGTTTTTTTTTTTTTTTGCATCTCTTCTTTAAAACATCCTATAGACCCATATATTAGCACTGAAATGACTCAGCAGAGGTGACAAAATGGCAGGACTACATCTGGACACTGTGGACATTTGTATTGATTTGGCTTCAGTTGCTCCATTAATCTTTTATAGGCAAAAAGCACTGCAGAAGTTCAGAAATTGCCTCAGCTTTAAAATAAAATTTCAAGGCTGTAAATAATGATTATTTTCATTATTAATCAATCAGTTGTTTACTTTCTTCATTAATTCATTCTTTGGAAAAATATCACAAAAATATTTGAGGAAATTAATTCTGCGCCAAAAGTCAGGTAGGGAGTGTCTGTCTGACCTTTAGACGTGGACTGTACGTAAAATATGCATGCGGCCATAGTGACCCTACTCACAAGTCTCCAATTTGAGCATATTTTTGAAACCATTCACCACAATTGAGGCGTGGATCTGATAAAGAAACCAAGGTCAACACACTCTCAAATGGTGGTGACCTGTCATTCATTAGGTAGCCACTGGCTAAAGCATACCTCACTTTGTCTGTTTTTGATGAATTACAAAGTGAACATTATGTTGTATCCATTAAGACTTTAAACTATAGACTGAAAACAACTTCATAAGAAAGTGATCACTGAGGTCATAATTGCGGTGAGAAATATGGTCCTTTTCAGAGATTTCTATAAAATTAAACTTCTTATTCAACTGTGAGAGTTTTCCCCTGCTGGCCAATGGAAAGAAAGCAGGTTTAAGGCACTTCCACGTTAGCTTAACCCAGACTACATCCTTTTTTTTAATATAGAGCGTTTGATTCTAGAACATAAATATTTTCAAAGATCTAACTATTCTTACCTAATTATCTATACATTTCTGCCAGTCAGCTTTAGAAATGGTGAAAGCTGCACTTTGGTGATGCAGCCAGGACGAACAAATGTACGATCATGTTGGTTTCTGCCATTATTTCAATGATCAATGTAAAAGTGCTGGGATTCCCATATGACTCAGAGGAAGGTGTTGCAACAGCGTTAAAAGATGAGACTCTGTTGAGAAAAGAAACTCTGCGATCGCATTACATTCAGTTTGGACTTCTTCTACTCTACTTATACCAGCGCTGACCCAGAAGTTTTTATCCTGAGTAGCGACACTTATCATTGAGGAAAATACTGCAGCAGTTCGGTGCTCCTCAGCTATGACGGGGCTGTGGTGAGATCACTGTTTGACATGACAAATGCGGTGTCCATAATGGGCCCTTAATGCACCTGCAGTAAAACACAGCTGTTGTGTTCTTTCGTGGGAGCCTTTTCTCTTTATGCTGGATCAGAATCTACTATGTGCTGGTGCTGGGGTGAGGATTGTGGAGTCAGAGTCAGCTCTGCTAAGTGAAACATTAGTTTTAGTGCGCCTGACATCAAGCATGGGAGTTTTGATTGCAGCTATATTGCACAAGCTGTCTATTGAATTTCTGCCTAAATGTGCTTTTTCTCCAGTGCATACAGCCGTCACTCTTCATGAAATGTCAGTATCATCTCATTCGTTCTGTTCCCTCGCTGTCCCTCTGCTCACTTCTGTCCTCCCTGATCCTCCCATTTCCCTTTCTTTCGCTCTCTCTCTCTCTCTCCCTCCCTTTCTCTCTCTCTCTCTCTCTCTCTCTCTCCCTCCCTTTCTCTCTCTCTCTCTCTCTCTCATCTCTCCCTTTTGAATCTGTGGGGACAAGTAATGAACGGCTTCCCTGCGCTGATTGGATGATGTATGATGTTATTAGGTGGGATGAAAGCGAATATAACTCAAAGGGTATGAAATGGAAAAGGAGAGAAGGAAGAAGAAACTGAGAGAGTGGAGAGAGTGAAATGTTTTGACAAGCAGCTTTGAAAAGGAAAGGACATGGAGTGCTGCAGATGCATGCATGTAACAATGGGAGTAGGTCACAGTTACACTGATGTTTCAGCCCTGGCACACTTCCTCTGGGAAATAGTCCTACTGATCTCATCCCTCGATCCTCTGCTTCTCTCAGCCACCTTGCACTGTAGTTTGAAGAAGACGTGCAGATTGCGCAGTGCCCCGGGTCATTCCCTGAAGAGTGTGTATGAGGGCATGGGAGGAGTTTAGTGGAAGGGGAACTCCCAGATGGCCCTCCAGAGGCTCCATCATAAACTGCTCCTTTAACCATTTTTCATCTACCTTATTAAAGCTAGAATGAAGGGGGCTAGTCAGGTCCCTGGTCCTGATTGAATAAAGAACTCTGCTATGAGCTAAATCAGATGGCCTGCAGGGTTCTCCTTGTTGTTGGAGTAGCATGATAATAAGGTGCTGAGCTCAGGAGACAAGTCACAGCAGAGAGACTGGTGCTGCAAAGATTCAGTTTCTTAAATGGACACACCACAGGCTGTGGGCACTCTGCTCATGAAACATTCAGCTCCTCTAGTCACCCTCCATCCTTGCCTCCAGCACTCCAGTCCCCTTGATTATATTGTTTATTTAGCAAGAATGAGACTGAGCAGTATCTCAGTGACAAGTATCTCACCTTACTTTATCCTATCATGGCATCTTGGTAAAGAAGAAAAGTGAAAGAAACCATACACTATGTAGATGTGATGTCATGGTGGATGCAGCCAGCATGACATCACACACTGTTTTCCAGCATTTTAGCATTTTAAGGAGTTAGTGTTTCGGCCATGGTTTTTGTGCTCAGTGCATTTGTATATTCTGTCCTCTGGAAAGAAATCTCTACCATGAAAATGTGCCAAATAAGTAGCAACATCAACACATTATTACAAATTGCTTTAAGGCTGTACGAATATTCTTTTATTATGGTATTAGAGATCTTTTTCCTTGATAATAGTCCATAAATGTGTGACACTGATGCCCACTGGGCCTTTCACATAGCTTTGATGTTTTTAAATGAGTAAATACAAGAAAACAATTAAGGTTGTGAGAAAGCTTTGTCTGTGGTTTTGTTTATTATTGTTTATGGAAGAAGCAGGGCTCAAATAAGAGAACAAACTAAGGTAAACAACAACTTGATAGCTTGATATTCTCCTCTGGAGACCATGATTGCAAATGAATAGCAGAACTTTGAAAAAAAGATGGGATAAAAATGATAAATTTTACACACAAACCATATTCTAACTTCAGATAATGCATTCATTAAATTTGCGCATTGGTGTCTTTGTTTAAAGTGACATATTTGACTAACCATTCTTTTTTCAGGGGCTGTAAATTAGTGAATGTCACATCTGTCTAATGCCATGCTGCTTTCTTGTCCTCCCTTGCAGAGCCACAGCTGAAAGGCATCGTTACCCGGCTATACAGCCAACATGGATACTACCTGCAGATGCAGCCTGATGGCACAGTCGACAGCACAAGGGATGAAAGCAGCTCGTTTTGTGAGTTTCTGTGTAGAGATGAGATGTTTGTGTTGTGACATTTTAACAAAATTATTGGCAATCTAGTCTCCAGCATCACCACTACTTACTTCCATATAACTGAAGAATGGAACGGCCTGTCATCTTTTTGGCAAAGTTCATGTTGTTCACCACAGCAGGTGACATGCTGTGCTATAAGGGCCCATGGCTGAAGAGTTGAGGAGAAAGTTAGAGTTTTACCATCTCACCTGTCAAAACTGATTCAATTAGACGTGTTATTTTTGTCTCTTAATAGGAAGGCACATGATGTCGCACTGCCTGTCAGACTTAGCAGTTTAGTGTGTTCTGCTCTTGTGCAGAAATGCTTCCATGGAGTTTATAAACCAGAGAGAGCAGTGACATATTGCGACTGTTGAGTTGATGTGAACGTTCATCCTGACCTTTAGCAAACTAAACTTGGTCGTCAGAGCGGAAACTATGCAGTGTTCTCTTATCATTTCTTTGTTTTTGACCTTCAAGACTCAGACATGGGCCTTTTTTGGACTGAAGGCTGAACGTGGCATTTTATTCACTCTCCAAGAAAAATTATTTCTTGGTGAGTTGTTAACTAGTTTACTAGTGTGTTTAGCCAACACAGATGCTTCTCTGCTGTCTTTATTCTAAGCAGCAGCTGGCATGGCAGAACACGTCCATTATTTTTCAGGTTTAGAGGCAGCATAAAGCCCAGTGAAGGTGACAGAGTGTTGTGTTTCCATAAACATAAAGTAAGAGGTCACTGCATTTGGGCTTTAGAGAGAAACAGCAGGCAGCACTGACACTGGAGTCATTCACCCTGCAAATATGAAGACAGCGAAGCAGAATGTGTTGCTATATAGTATTGCAGTTTGATTTCTGACTTTTTCTTTTTCTCCTTTGTCTTTGTCATGCTCTCTGTCTCCTACTTTATTCCCCAATTTAGCACAGTTCAACTTAATTCCAGTGGGGCTGCGGATTGTGGCGATTCAGGGGGCAAAGACAGGGCTGTACCTTGCCATGAATAGTGAAGGATACCTCTATACTTCAGTAAGTATGCACATTAGTCTTATAGAAACAAATACTTTCATTTGATGACATATCTCAGATATGTTGCTGTGACATTAAATCCAAAAGCATTGTTCTGGTTTTGGATTATAATGTAAGCATTCAGGTTTCGATAACAGCTGCATGGTCCTGATATCTTTCCTACAGAAAAGCTGTTGCCTACTCACGTCACTGACAAGGAAATCAAAAGGGAGAAAACCAATCAGGGCTTCATCATCAACTGTCATTCTGGATTTAGAGACATCAACTGTCTCTTCTATTTCAGGCTAATATGCATGACATGGATATGATGATTAAGTGTCATAAACTAGCCATGTTACTAAGGTTTGTGATGCATGTATATATATATATATATATATATATATATATATATATATATATATATATATATATATATATATATATATATATATATATATATATATATATATATATATATATATATATATATATGTATGTATATATATATATATATATATATATATATATATATGTATATATATATGTATATATATATATATATATATATATATATATACAGAACTGTAAAAATGTAAGAAAATTCAAGAAACAAACTGCTTTTGCACAAAAGCTTGCATATTATTTGGGACTTGTCTCACTTATTTATTGCATTAAAAAACAAACAAAATCATTTTCTAATCTGTGGG
>JAMQGT020001660.1:0-73020 GCA_024447675.2 Pterophyllum scalare | reverse complement strand
GCTATGTCCTCTGCTTCGACTAGTACAGTATTGCTGAATTTAACAGAAACTTCCCTAAATTAGCAGTATCAGCTGTTGTATATTCAGCATCACTGTGTAAGTAGCATCTGTTCATTGTTTTCACTGGCTGCAATTTAAATCTGTTTTCTCTCTAATTCAATAATTAATAAAGTACATTTACTGACGTCTGTCTTTTGATCACCAGCATCCAATTTTCCAAAAGACAAAATTCTCCATTAACCATTCCTATACTAGTGAGCACAAGCAGGGGGTGACTCTTTTCTTTTTATCATCTATCTTTTTTTACTTATTTGAGCACAAAATATCAAGCGCTAGTATGATCATATGCTCACATGTAAATTGATTATGCATGTAACTCATGGTTTAGAGGCCTTCAGAAAAGATTCAAAACCCAATTACAATGAAATTAACTAGTATCCTTAACTCTCCAGGTCAGCAAACTTTGGTGTTTGATGACTTTTGCAGATTGAAATGGTTAAATGTTCCAGTGATGGTGGATTACATATGTATAATATTCATAACAAAGCTGCTCCATTATACTTTTGTAATTTTTTTCCAGTTTCTTGTGGTTACAGTACCCACAGACGTGATCTGTCATATGTTGCTCCGATTGTTAAAACACAGAGACAAAGATATTGAGCTAACCTAAATGAAGAGAATTACATAAAGTCAATTTACTACATAATTGTTACTGCATGTTTTTTAGTTAAAGTGTTGAGTTGATGTGATGGTTAAATAACATGTATTTTTTAATTCCTTCTAGGTGATTTGATTCGCTTTATGTTTGTTTTGTTTAGCATAATTTCTGTTATGTAATGCTTCCAAAAGATCAACAATGGAAATAAATTGATCTTTATGGTTACTTTTTAATGCTCCTTATTCTGGTTCTTGTTAAATGCACAGTATCATGGTCTTAATTCAGATATGTCTGTGAAAGTTTCAGTCTGTGATGGTAATCCTTTGGAATTACATTTAAATGCACATCAAATTCAAATAAAGCTCCACCTTATTGAGAACATACATTAACCAGCCAAAAATTCAAAGGTGAAGCAATACAGTATAGCCTACATATTGTCACTGTCAACCTAGATTGGCTGAGCTTTAACACACATTACAAACAGGTTGTGGAATAACTGTATTTACTTTTATTTGTTTTGTTATTGCAAAATTTGGCTGGGCATTAGTCCTGTATTGCACCTGCTTCTGACTTTTTGAATTTAGATTTAACCTCTATAAAACTTTCAATTTGCACTTTCATTAGCTCTACTGAAACCACAGTTTTAACCCAAAAGCTAACCCAGTCTAGTTTCACCTTCATCTCCGAAGTCATCCCCGGAGCTGTCCCTGTAGCTCAGGTTGAGCTCGGATCCTCGAGTCCTCTACCTGCTCCTCTCCTTCCAGGATCATCCACTCCTCTATGGGCTGGTCTTCATCTTGATCCTCCTCAACACTAGAAGATGAATCCAGCTCAACGTCTTCAGAGGAGAATGGAAAGGCCAGGAGGAGCGGAGGGGAGCTTTCTCTGTTCAGGCGTGCAGCTTGTTTGCAGCTCATGTGATGTCTCTCCATTCCTCCTCCGTCCTCTGAACTGCTGGACCCCGCAATCAAGAAGAGGTCTTCCGAGCCTTCCTGGCCATCATCAACTTCATTTTCCTCAGTGTGCTCCATGGTCAGACCTGACACAACTTGCAGGTGGAAAGCGCCACCTACAGACGACTGTCTTCACTGCTATCAAACAGCAGTAGCTGATGGGTCTTTTACAGGTTTTTATTATGTCTTGGATTCGGCAGAAATAAAACCGTTTTAGTCTAAAACGGGATAATTACCGCGCGGGTGTGCAAACATTTTAAAATACCCTATTTTAACGCGAGAGTTGAGACTAAGAAGCAACGCAGTACACGCGGCGGTCAGCTACAGTAGCAGCTAAAACGCAACCAAGTCATATAACTTCTGTAAAGGCGATATTCGGCCTATTAATTCACAAAACCAATACCTCGGATTCATTTAATTAATTTCAAATGAGCGTTTCTTCCACACAGCGGAGATAAAGCTTGTCACTCCCATGCTTGTTTACATATGTGAAGCGTTTTACCCGGCGTTTCCGGAAAAGGTTGGACAATCAAATATGAACACAACGTGCACAGGCCTTCGAACTGTTCCCAGGTATAGTCACTGATAAAAGTGGCCCACATTTGTATCATATTTGTATCTGTTTTCTGTGGTTGGGTTTAGTTGTCAGCAGTTAGAAGCAAGACCATAGACCTCTAGAAGCAGTCAAGGTAATTCAAAGGTCATTTTAAAAAAGGAAAAGAAAAAAATACATCATCTGTCAATTCTAAGGTTTTACATAATTAAAAAAATATCTCACAAAGTCTTGAAATTAAATACAAATACAATAAGATGAATAATACATGGCGTATTACACGAAGCTGAAGCTGATTCCCGATTGCAGCTTCCGATTCGGGAAATGGCTAAAGGGCCAATTCACTTAATTTTTTGCTACCTTCAGCATCTCTAATCTGCTCTAGTTACAAACTACAACACCTACACACTTCAAATCTGGACTAGATTATTCTGCACTAATAGCAGAGTATTTAAAACCATGTGTGTGATTTGTGAAGCCTTTATCTGATTTGTGAAACTTGAATGAAGGGCCATTTCAGCACCTTTTTTTATATCTGGATCACACTAGAACTGCCCCAGCTCCAAAACTACAACACCTACACATTTCAAATCTGGACTAGATTATTCTGCACTAATAGCAGAATACTTAAAATCAAGTGTGTGATTTGTGAAACCTTTATCTGATTTGTGAAAGTTCAATAAAGGGCCATTTCAGCCCTTTTTTTGCATCTGGTTCACACTAGAACTGCCCCAGCTCCAAAACTACAACACCTACACATTTCAAACCTGGACTAGATTATTCTGGACTAATAGTAGAGTATTTAAAACCATGTGTGTGATTTGTGAAACCTTTATCTGATTTGTGAAAGTTCAATAAAGGGCCATTTCAGCCCTTTTTTTGCATCTGGTTCACACTAGAACTGCCCCAGCTCCAAAACTACAACACCTACACATTTCAAATCTGGACTAGATTATTCTGCACTAATAGCAGAATACTTAAAATCAAGTGTGTGATTTGTGAAACCTTTATCTGATTTGTGAAAGTTCAATAAAGGGCCATTTCAGCCCTTTTTTTGCATCTGGATCACACTAGAACTGCCCCAGCTCCAAAACTACAACACCTACACACTTCAAACCTGGACAAGATTATTCTGCACTAATAGCAGAATACTTAAAACCAAGTGTTTGATTTGTGAAACCTTTATCTGATTTGTGAAACTTCAATAAAGAGCCATTTCAGCACCTTGTTTGCATCTGGATCACACTAGAACTGCTCCAGCTCCAAAACTACAACACCTACACACTTCAAACCTTGGACTAGATTATTCTGCACTAATAGCAGAATACTTAAAACCAAGTGTGTGATTTGTGAAACCTTTATCTGATTTGTGAAACTTCAATAAAGGGCCATTTCGGCACTTTCTTTTTGCATCTGGATCATACGACAACTGAACTCTTCCTTCTCTGAAATTTGCATTTTTTTTCTGTTATTTCCACTTTTAATTTTCTCTTCTCTCTAATGTTTTTCATTCTTCAGCGTAGCAAGATTTGGTCTTGTGTTCTATTTATCTCTGATACCTTTCTGAATGGGGGCATCAACTGGGATAATGCTTCCAACAACTTCATGATCTATTTCTTCTGGTATTAATTTTTGCTCTTCTTTAACACATAAAGTACTCCTACATAAGTGCTTCTTTTTCAGTGTCGTGTATCTGCTTAAAACCCCAGTTGGTCATGGTAGATGGCTGTTCACACTGATGATGGGAAGTCTCTTCCAGGTTAAAAGAAGTGTTTGCTCTCCATTGTCACTACATGCTTGCTTGCTATAAGGGTTTGCTGCAAAGTTAAAGACAAATGCAAATCATTGTCTACTGTGGCTCCATGCTGAACACAGAGTGAATGTTGCATGTTCATGACTGGATGCTATCTGCTGGGTTTCCTCAGATACAAAAACTGCTTGGAACGAATGTGAATAATAATTTGAACTTTACTGGCTTGTTTGATTACTACTATCAATTGAAATGTATGTATTATTAGTTTTAATTGACCTTTTCTTGCAACATGCCTTGACATGATGTGTTGTAAATATGCACTATATACAGTGGGTACGGAAAGTATTCAGACCCCTTTAAATTTTTCAATCTTTGTTTCATTGCGGCCATTTGCTAAAATCAAAAAAGTTCATTTTATTTCTCCTTAATGTACACTCAGCACCCCATCTTGACAGAAAAAAACAGAAATGTAGAAATTTTTGCAAATTTATTAAAAAAAGAAAAACTGAAATCTAGTCCAGGTTTGAAGTGTGTAGGTGTTGTAGTTTTTTTTAACTAGAGCAGATTAAAGATGCTGATGGTAGCAAAAAATTAAGTGGAATGGCCCTTTAGCCATTTCCCAATTGGGCTGCAATCGGAAACCAACTTCAGCTTCCTGCATATTACACAGTATTGTTAAAAATCTAAGCCAAAATGCAGAAGCAGTGCGTGGAAAACGTAGAACGCCACATGCTTCATCAGTCTCTCCCATCGTTGTGGGGGAATTTTGGTCCGCTCGTCATTATAATGTTGCTGCAGTTCATTGAGGTTTGCTGCCATTTGGTTAGGCAAAGCTCTCTTAATGTCCCACCACAGCTTTTCAGTCAGGCTGAGCCAACCATTCTCCAGTAGGTTTGCTGCTGTGCTTGTCCCATTGCAGAACCCACTGTTGGCAGTTTTTTTACTGTCAGATGGCCTCATGCCGCTCTCTAGAATACTTTGGTTCAGATTGATTTGTAAAGGGCCTTACACTCCTGCCTGTACTGATGGACAGCAACAGTTGCTTCTCTGAGATCACTGCTGATGGTTCTTTCCACCTTGGCATTGTGTTAACAAACACCTGAATTCTCCAGACCAGCAAATTGCCAAAACATCTGCTTTCAGAGAGATGCTCACACTTCCTGGTGATCAATTTGATTAGCAGCACCTAGCTGCTACTTAACCTTCTAATTCCTATGGAAGCAGTCAGAGTGTACTTAGTTTTTCACGTACTATTTCTTTATTTTGGCTCAGATTTTGTATTTGCATAATTTTAAAATCTGCTAAGGACCAAATTATTTTATATGTCCTGGTATTAAATTATGTCCTGGTTAAAATTTAAACAGGTTGCACTTGCTAAATTACTACATGCTCTTACACCTGAACATGATTTGGTGTGCATACTGAAGGACTGTAAAAGCAAGATAGCCTATACCCACAAGATGATTTACTCTAACGTAATATGTGTCTCTAACAAGATGCACACATACACATTTATAACGGACAGACCTCAGCTAATCAAGTGTTTCTTTCACCTCAGATTGTCAAACACTGTAGCAGCCTGTTTATTGCTCTTGCTTTTAAATAATAAAATTGATTTATAATCAACAAAAATCATCTGCTGCCCAGACTATGTATTGTGTGGTTCTTTATAAGCATATCGTTCTTCCATATATACAGCAAATGATGTCTATGTCTAAATTTATATATATATATATATATATATATATATATATATATATATATATATATATATATATATATATATATATATAAAATATTTCACGATATTTCTGTGATAAATACCTTTTTGCACAGGCTTAAAAACATATCGCCTCCGGGGACTTAAGGGGCTCCGCCTTGGGGATTTTGATTCACGACTTCTGTATTACTAAAATCCTGGTACAGCCCTGCTCACATGAGCTGCTGCACACGTGTGCGTCCAAAGGCTCGAGCCGCTGTCCAGCGCGCAGGTGCTGAAAGTATCAGAGAGGAGAATCTGACCTGCCACATGGCACCACACAGAACTTTTGTTTTTCAGTTTCCTGGCTAATTTTAAATGTTGCATCTCCCAAAATAACTACCCAGCAACAGAAGCAAAAGTTCAACAGAACTGCAAGCTTTTTCATTTTTAGATAAAAGTCTGTGATGGAAGTACATTTTGGACAGGTTCCGTTCACCATTACGCACAGTAAGTATCCTAATGATGTTTCTTAATGAGTGAGGTTATGAGGCACCATTGTGCAGACTTAGTTACAGCGTTAACCTTCCTTTAACTCTTAAGCCGTAAGCGACTGTCCGCGCATTACGCGCACGAATCGCTAATCTAAATGGTAATACCATTTAACTGATGTTTCTACATTCGCTCCGGTGTTCAGGGCAGGGTGGAGTCAATCAACTTGGCGGTGTATTCATTAACGGGCGCCCCTTACCTCACGTGGTGAGACAGCGCATCGTGGAACTGGCGCAGCAGGGCGTGCGTCCCTGTGAGATCTCCCGTCGCCTGCGCGTCAGTCACGGCTGCGTCAGCAAAATACTGGCCAGGTAAACGGACTCTGTAATGAGTAGTAGTATTTGGTTTATTTAGTCGTGTATTAATTCATACACAGAGGTCTTTTGATAACGCAGCATCTAAGTGACTTGTTAACGTTACTGATGCCTGCTCGGGCTGTTAATTTTTCAATAAGTATATTATTAGAGGATGAAAAACACACATTTTAAACAAATTTTAGCTCATTTGGAAATCTATGTCCTTACTTTACAAAAATGTCTGAACGCCCTACTTATATTAATAAAAATATTTTGTGTGAGCCCCCTGGTGAATGTAATTTATTTTTAATGCTGTCATATTTTGTTGTTCTTTGAGCCTGCAAGGGAGCTTGTTGTTCTCACTGGGGAAAAAAATTATACTAGCTGATAAGGTGAAAATCCTAGCAAGGTACTGTCTTGGTGTGGTTGTTATACAGCATTGCCCTCAGGTAAAATGTTAACCCATCTGATAGATATCACCATTGTTTCGTCAGGTACAATGAGACAGGAAGCATCAGACCTGGACTGATTGGGGGCTCTAAACCCAAAGTGGCCACTCCCAGAGTTGTGCAAAAGATCCTCCAACTGAAACACCACAATCCCACCATGTTCGCCTGGGAGATCCGAGACAGGCTGGTGCTGGAGCAAGTGTGTGACCAGAACAGTGTGCCCAGCATCAGCTCCATCAACAGGTATGTGACCTCATGTGTATGTGTGGGCCTGACTGCACAGATCCTAAAGTGAAAAAATATTGAGTGAGTTCTCTCTGTCTTCACAGAATCATCAGGAAGACAGTTCAGTCCGAGTCTTGTGAAGTTGGTATGTTTTTGTTCCAATTCTTCCCTCTCATGTTCTCTCAAATATTTAATGGCACTAAACCTCTGGCCCTGCAGTATCCTCAGCATCATCAATTGCCATGGGAACAGCCTGTTCCTCTCCATCCAGCTTTTCCATTAGTGGGATTCTGGGAATCACAAAACATAGCTGCAGGCAACCAGAAGGTAATGCAGTCTGTGAGTGTGATTAGTAATTGTTCATGTTGAAAGTGTAGGCTCATAAGTATACTATTAATTGCCTTTTCTTCATAGTTGATTACTTTTCTTGCTGTTAATAGCTCTTCCATTTTTGTTGAACGCTATTGAGGATCAACTCCTGCAACATCATGTATAAGTCCAGAGAGAAGAAAATGGTAGGCTGCTCAGTGTCAGACGAGCAAAGATTTTGGGAAATGGTGTAGAGATTAAACAGGTCAAAGAGGTTGTGAGAGGCAAGCTCTCAAAGGAGCTTGTTGGTGAGGAGGAGAGTCTTTCTGGGTAGCTTTGCTCAATACTTCAGATAGTTACAATAGTTCAAGCAGAAGGTGAGAAATAGAGCAGAAAGAAAGGAAAATTAATGACAGTAGCAAGAGTTGCTGCAGAGGTGGACACAAGCTCAAAAATAAAAGAAAAAGGTGGCAGTTTAACCCTTGACACTCTTCGCAGAAGAGATTCCTTATTTTAAAAGTTTTATTTCCTGTTTAAATAAAAGATAATGAGGCATAAGATCAAATCCAGGATAAACCCTAGGTCATGGGTGAGGATGGACAGATAGTAATTAGCCATCAACTTCAAGAGATAGGTCTCCAACCTTGCGTAGCTGTGCTTTTCACTAAACAACTATGAGTTCTGTTTTATTGCCTTTAAATTTGTGAAAATTAGGAGATAATTAGGTCCTGATGTCACAGGGGCAGTCGGAGAGGGACTGAGGAGGAAGTTTGGCATACAGCTTGAGGGCATACGCAGAAATGGTATGCCCTGGGAAGCACATTTGGTGACAGAGGTTTTGTTCTTTTAGTTTAGCTTTCATATTGAGTCATACAGTCATTTGATTGTATTCATATTGGTGTCAGAAAATCAGAAAGGTTCAATTCTTTGGTGAGCTGGGGTCTCTCTTGTTGGAGTCTGCGGAGGTGTGGGCATGTTGAGTGATTTATCTGTCCTTCTGGGTTAGATCCAAGATCACTGGGGGCAGGGTCTACCCTGATGACACTAGTTGGATAAGCGGCGAAGAAAGTGTAAAGTTTCACTTTTTAACCAAATCTCTACATTGTTAAGATGCCTTCAAAAGTTGTATTTTTAAAATCTTTTCAATGAGTTTTTGCTTGATGCAGCTTAAATCCTCATTCTTCATTATTTAAAAAATAAATAAATCTTAAAATCATACCAAGAAAATTACATTTTTACAAAAGAAATGAAACACATTGTTTGAAATTGCAAAAATAAAGAAAAACTTCATTGATCATTTCTATTTCTGTTGTAAGGGTTCGCAGAGATGGATGTATTTACAGAGCAGGCTCAGCGATTTGAGTTGATTCTTTGTAGCTTCTGACCACACAGCAGACGGATGTGAAAAGCGTGTGTTAATATTAGTCTGACTAATACAACCTCCACAGCATGAGGTCCACCCAGCTCCCCAGGCTTCTGTCCTCACAGCCAGCAGGTTCTCTCTTCCTCACTGCCTCCTCCACACCTTGGCCTCTCATTACAGGCCTGCACACCCTCACTCCTCCATCACTGCAAGCATTAGAAGAAGAGATTGCATAGACAAATATGCATAGTCACCCCTGGAAATGCAGGCATGCGTGCACTTTATCATTCTTCTAATTAGAGCAAGTGAAGATAGAAATGGAGGTAGGAAGGGAAATAAAAGTGAACCTAGGCTGAAGCTGTTTTGTTTTCCAGTAGGGGACATCTCCTGCAGCGTCTACCATGACCAGTCATGTTCATGTTATGACACCTGGGGACAGCCTGACCCCTGCCTGACCTTTCTGTCTAGCTTGACCTCATACGCAAGCCTGCCAGCTAATCATAATCCAGACCTGATGGGTTAGTATGCATTGAAATATGATTACTTATCTCTCATATGAGTTCAGCTTTAATGTGTATTTCTCTCATTCATCATCTTGTTTAGGACCTTTGTGCCAGTGCAGCTGAACAAGGAGGCCCGAGAAGAAACAGTATCGCTACTTTAGTGCCAGAAATCAGGATGATTTCACAAGTCTTTTAATTGCAATTAATATTTATTACTGACATCAAATTAGAAACCTGTTAAATAATCAAAAATATGCTGAAATAAAACCAGAATGACATACCTCACTTTTCATGTTGTATTTACATCATTTGAAGCATAGAACATGCTCGACGCCATGGAGGCCTAATAGAGCTTCATCAGTCCGACATGTTCTCCCCCATACCCTGTTGCCCCTGTGGCCACTTTTCTCCTCTGTCAGTGGTTACAGGGGTAGCATCATTAGGGGCCCCATGATGGAGAGCAGTGACTGATTTCTCTCCTTTGTGTGCATCTCCCTGGCCTCCCCTCCAGGATGAGAGATTAAAGGAGAAGATGGGAGCTGCTAGAAGGAGCAGCAGGGTCACAAAAAAAAAAACACCACTGAGAAGGAAATCTGCCCAGTAGCAGACATCAGTCTGCAGGAAGCATGTAGAGAATATGCACTTGATGTTGCACGGGGGGGTGTTGTTGTTGTTTCTTTGCCTTTCTGTGCATATCTATGTAAAGACTCACGCACACACCCACACATATTGTGTATTTACAGCTACATACATGCAAGAAAATTTCTGAAGCATCTTGACATCTGTGTGCAAATAATTCAGCATACGAACAAAACAAACCACAGGTATCGAGTCAGATTCACCTTTTAAATTTGAAACCCCTATTCTCTGAATCTCTTTGAGCGATGAAATAAACTTTCATGACAAAAGATGGAAGCAACCTCAAGAACGTCAATAACCAAACAAATCCTCCTCTCAGACGAGCAGACCCATAAAAGGTGTTATAGATGCAGATTATATAGAAATACCAAGAGTAAAATTACAGTATAGACAAACTTAAGACAAATCTTAAAACTGGGAAACAGGACTTCGTTGCCGCACTTTTAGAAGTATCTTGGAATACATCTCTTGAGCAACTACACACTTCTTCTCCCTGTACTAGGCACAGGCTTATAAAATGTAAGATTGTCCATCAGCTCCTGTACATTGAAGCAAAACTAGCAAAAATAAACAGTTCATATCCTATTTTGGACTTTATGTGCAACAAATGTAAATCAGCTCCTGGTACTTTAATCCACGTGTTTTAATGCTGTTTCCTTTGCTTGCCTGCTAGCCCATCATCTTATTCTTTAAAACTGGAAAGGTCCCAAATGTCCCTCCTGTGCCAGATAGATGAGAGGCATCAGGTTCCATTTGAAGTTAGAAAAGATTAAATTCAGTACTGTGCAAAAGTCTTCAGTCACCCCTCATGTCTTCATATTTAGGAAAATGGGAGATAGGTGCAGCAAATTATTGCCAGCATGTGCAAACATAAATTGAAATGCAGTACATAAGACCACAGAATTTGTACAGTTGTAACGAAATGTGTGTGTGTGTGTGTGTGTGTGGGTGTGTGTGTGTGTGTGTGTGTGTGTGTGTGTGTGTGTGTGTGCGTGTGTGTGTGTGTGTGTAGATGTTTTATTCAGCTGTTAAGCTGGGGTTTATTATGCACCCCCATTTGACTTATCTTATTGACTGTTTCTCACTGAATCAAATGACAACAGTTGGAAGGGCATTCTACATTCTGTTGTTTTTATGAAAATGCAATGTTAGAGAAGTTTTTAAAAATTCTTAAAGAAATAAAGTAAAAGCTTATTAAGAGTTGTACTCTGAAAAGTCTCAGGCAGAGGGTGAAATCTGATCAAACTGAGGTTTTTATTAAAAGAGTAAGCGGCATCAAGTTGCATCAATAGAGGGCAGCACTTGTGTGAGTAGTTTGTTTTATAAACTGACTCTGTGCCAGGGATGCATTAAGGCAGCCAGCAACGTATTTGCACCCAGTTCTTATCATAATACCAGAAACTGAGCTGTCACTTTAAAGTTAAAACTTAAGACGAATCACTCAGATGAGATTGTTTCTGACAGCATAATCAATCGTTTTTAGGCTTTAGTTTTCCACGATAGGATGATGAGACAGTGGCACAAGCAGAAAGGGCGACAGCCCAAAGGAGACTCTTATTTTTGGGAGCTAATCAAAACTAAAGGGACCTGATCTCCAGTGTCACTAACTGCAGATGTGTCTCAAGAGGTTTTACTGTACAGTCTGCATTGGTTTTAAAATCACTGTTTGGATCAGGAAAAGACTCCAAATTTTTTTATTGGTAAAACAAGAAGAAAAACACTCAGGAAGAGTCATGAGAAAGCTAATAAACATAATTGCTGCAAATTTAATAAATCTTACCAGCATCCCCGACTTGTATTGGTCAAGCTTTAGTAATTCATTTGTCAATTTTACCTGCTTATCCTAAGTCCTAAGATGTATTTTTTAAATCTTATTTTTTTTTGTCTCTGCATAAGATGATTATTGTAGGAATATTTTTTTTATAGTTACCCAACTTACCATGAAGCCAAAATGAAATATTCCTGACGCTGTGGCTAATAACTTTGAAGCAAAAATGCAGGAAGTGGCATGCAAACAGACGTGTGGAGTCATCGGCCTAACTAGATGACACATTTTAACTGTGTTTCTACAGCAACCGCTCAAATGTGATACCAGTTTCCCTTCCAGCTATCATTACTGACAAATGGCAGGGAAAAAGGTTTGATATGCAGCTTGACATCAGTTAAACATTCAAATTGTTTATCACAGACTGAATACATTTGGAAAGCATTAATGTTTTGTCACCTCCACAGTGCAATCTGAAGTAAGAGCTTTCTGCTGGTGTTATTAACCTGCTAGAGCTGGCACTGCACCTGATGATGTTACATTAAACCTTTATGGAACTTTTCATAAACCATATATAAATACTGACAGTGGTGTTGCAACAAGTAGAGTAGACACACTTCTACTGTACTTACCAATACAGGCCCTTTGGTGGCAACTGCTACCAGTTATTATTCTTGAAGAAAACACTGATGGTGTCTCTGTAGTTATAATTAATTATCTATATAACTGTATAATTAACAGTCTGTTATTTACTTATTTATTTTTTTGGTTGCTACACAATATCAGAACTTCTATAATCTGGCTACAGATGTTTCAAAGAGTACATTTTAGAAAGAATTCAAGCAACCTGCCTCTGCTTGCTGTTATTTTTTTTTCATTTGCAAACCACATTTAAAGATAAAGTAAAGATAAACTTTCCTATTTTTATTTAGTATTTTTATCAAAGACAAAAATATTTTATTTTTACATCTAAAATCATCATTATTACCAATATTATTAATGTTTCAATGAAGACGTTTTGTTTATTTACTCATTCTGGCATAACTGAATTTTAAATAGGGATGTAATTAGTAGAAATGTACTTTTAAAAAAAGCTTTGCAAAAGAGAAAACATTTTTTTGTTGTTTTGTTTTATTTTATTTTATTTTGTTTTGTTTTGGTTCTTCTGGTATTAGACGCACACACACACACACACACACACACACACACACACACACACACACACACACACGACTGCTATTTAAGTTTTGAGATATAATTTTAATGACTTGCCCGGCAAAAGAAAGTTTTTACTTCCTCAGGAAGTCCCGGGGCCTGTACTAGGAAGCAGGATTTTTGGCTTATCCAGGTATTTTTTGGGGTTAATGCTGGGCTTTCAGCACTGTGAAGGTGGCTCACTTCTTACTGGGGGTAAATCGCTTTGGTAACTTATAATTTGAACCTACGCTGCTCCGGAGCAGGTTATCCAGACTGAAGATAAACAGGTATGAAATCACTGCCTGCTGACCAGTCAGTTCTCCAGGAAATAGCATCACCATTCCTGGAAGATCCCTCTGAACTGCGTGCGGGCAGGGCAGGAGGGTCTAAAGTTTTTCATTTTCGTCTAAAGTCTTTGTGTTTCCCTGATGAGCATCAGTAAGAATTGTAGATTTATTCCTGGTTGGTAGCAAACAATTTTAGAACAGTTTTATTTTCCAAGGGTTAATACATAATCCTAAAACAGGAACAGGACACCTGCGCTGCACCTGCAGACCTCGAATCAAATTTGTACGTAGACTAAGCCAATGTTTGAATTCTGTTTTTATATTCAGTCTTTCATTTGAAACCTTTTGACAGCACCAAGTCTGCAGCTGAGAGAATAAAAACTAATAGATATAAACTATCCATCCATTCACTTCCGCTTATCCTGTTCAGGGTCGCAGGGGAGCTGGAGCCTATCCCAGCTGTCATAGGGCGAGAGGCAGGGTACACCCTGTACAGGTCGCCAGCCTGTCGCAGGGCCAACACAGAGAGACAAACAACCTTTCACACTCACATTCACACCTATGGGCAATTTAGAGTAGCCAATTAACCTAATCCCAGTAAGTGCATGTCTTTGGACTGTGGGAGGAAACCGACACAAGCACGGGGAGAACATGCAAACTCCACACAGAGAGAGGAAGAGGTCTGGGCCAAGGTGGAATCGAACCCAGACCTTCTAGATGTTATTCTAACTGTGAGGCAGCAGTGCGCCACCGTGCTGCCCACGACATAAATTAATTTCATTAAAAAAAAACAGGCCTAAACCACGTATATAAACCTGCTGCTTATCTACTGTGACCATGTCTTCAATGCAAATATTAAGCTGATTTACAGTATGAAGTGTGTGTGTGTGTGTGTGTGTGTGTGTGTGTGAGATGTGTGAATTCTCCGATATCTGTTTGCAGATTTAAATTCAATCACTTAAATTCAATTTCAGATAAATAATGTTATGGTATTATGGTTAGCGTTAGGATAAATCTCCAGGAAATAAATGTAATTCACTGAAATGTCCTTTAAAGTAATGAAAACAAGTGTCTGTTTGTGTGTATGTGTGTGCCTCTATGCTTTGTTGTTTGTGGTGTGAAGCTGTCTTTCTAGAGTATGTCCGGGACCAAAGTACAAAAGCATAGTTTAATGTGGGAATTCTTATGATGCCAGCTACTTCCTTCTTTATAAATCACTAATGTTTCCTCAGTGTGAGCTCAGTGATAGCGCTGAGGCTGAGGGTGAGGGAAAGAAAGGCCTATCTTCTGCACATTTATAGCCTGGTAATTAACTCTCATATTCTGGAGACTTCATGTTTGTTCATACCTGCTTTCAGAGCCGCATAAGGAAACAAAAAAAGAACAAAGCTCCTCCAGGATTCAGTTGTTTGCCCATGACTAGCGACTACACTGCTGGACAAAAAGGAATAAACTGAGCCAACACTGAATCAAACCAGGGCAGAGGAAAACGTTGATTTGAGAGACTACCAGACAATGTCAGTGCCTCCCAGAATTGTCCACAAGAGGAGGGAGACTATCACAGCTCTGCCACTCTACTACTCCGGACACCTGCTGAAGAAAGACAGCAAAGACAAGGTGAGAGCAAAGATGGAGAATGAACAAGATAATGTGTAAATAATTAAGAATAAGGCCAAAAAAGCTGCTTATGACTGGATTAAATTATGTGCAAGCTATGAAGACACTGGTGAAATATATTTTATTTAAATAGGGGCAAAAAGCTTTAAACACAAAAATATTATTAACAAAAGCTACACAGGTCTATCAAAAGTAAAGAATCATAATACAGAATGACCAGTTTCAGCCTGTTAATGGATCTTTTCTCTTGGCTGACATTATTTTAATGATGTAGTTCAAAGAGTTGGGTCAGACAACAGTGTAATGTTGGTTACATGAAAAGGTTGTGATTACTATTCCACTGGATTACAAAAGTATATGCAACATAATCTGAATACTTTTGGATTACTTTAAAAACAATGGAGACAGACAGCAAATCTGGTTATGCACAACATCAAAAAACAAATAGGAACATTTAATGTCAGTACATTCAGGACTTACAGATTACAAAAACAGTTCTGTGATACACACAATTTATGTTGGACACATTTTTATGAGCTTGTTTTACATACAAAGTGCAAGGAAGAAACGACATTGTTATTCAAATGTAATCTAGGCTGATTGTAGTTATTTAAATCCAACTTAAACTGTTTCTGCCTTGTGGCAAAGATGGGACTAAATTTAACTACTTCTCTTATTTGCAGGAGAGGAAAGACAGGAAATTAGGGAAAGATATGGGGGAAAACACGCAGGCAAATTGGCGACACACCGGGACTCGAGCCTGCGCTGCCCGCACCGCAATGTGGCATATATATATGTGGTCGCTGGCTTTAACCACTAAGCCACCCGGGCACCCAAAATTTAACTACTTTTTAACACTTTTGGGTAGTTCAGATCTAATGGTGCATCAAAATTTATAATTGTAATCCACAAATAATTATATAGTACATACAGGTTTTTATTTAAACACTTAGTCTGCAAATAATCCTACAGTAGTTAGAAAAATACAGCCCTGTCACTAAGCAGCCAGGTGCTGATAATCAAATGTAGATTACCTGATCATCAGCAAATGTGACCACCTCTATAAAAGCAGACATTTTGGCAGTTTGATGGTCTAGAGCATTCAGGTGTGTGTTAAGACAATGCCACAGTGTGTCCAGTAGATGATGTACCAGCAAATTCATTACAAGATCAGATCAGTGCAATGCTTAGGAAAACCCAAGAACCACATCTCAGACTCTGAAGGCCTCAGTTAGCATGTTAAATATAAAATTTCGTGACAGTACAATCAAAAAAAAAGAAAGAAAGAAAGACTGAACAAGTATGGCTTTTTCAGAAGGGTTTCCAGGAGAAAGCCTCTTTTTTTTCCATCTAAAAGGAACATGGCAGCACAGCCTAGATTTGCAAAGTTGCATCTGAACAAACCACAACACTTTTCGAACAATGTCCTTTGGACAGGAGAGACCAAAGTGGAGATGTTTAGCCATAATCCACTGCGCCATGCTTGGAGAAAACCAATCACAGCATATCAGCACAAACACCTCATACCAACCTGATTGAAATGCCTTAAGAGAGCTGCGCACAAGTGAATGCCTGCAAACCTCAATGAACTGAAGTAACCTTGTAAAGAAGAGTGGGTGAAAATTCCCTTCGCAATGGCGTGAGAGTCTGATAAAGTCCAGTTACTCCCAAAGGTGGTTCTACAAGCTACCGAATCACGGGGAGTGCTTAGTTTTTCATAGGACTGCACAGAATTCTTTGAAAACTGCCTTTTTCGTATGTATAGTTGAAAAATTGAAATCAGTGAAGTATAAGTACTTTAATTGTGTATCTAAATGCCTGAGTAATACCTTTGACCTTGTGTGTTTATCAAATGACTTTCAGGATTTTAAGAAATACTATGGAGAACTCCGTGGAGCTTCGTTGTTTCTGTACAAAGATGACACACAGGATACAGTAAGCAAACAGCTCTGTCTGTTTTAACATTTTTATTCACGTTGTGTGTATGATATGTAGAGCGTACAATTCCAAGAATTAGGAGTACAGCTGAAGGGCAACAAGGAAGTGCTGGAGGCATTGAACTGATTGTTATTTTTTTAGTACACAGAGAAGCTGGACCTGGAACAGCTGAAGTCCATGGAGTTGGACTTTCCATATCAAAAGAGGGCACCTACCATCTTCACGCTCAGCCTCAACACAGAGAAGGTGCAGCTTAAGGTCTGTAGTGATAAAACTATATAACTTGTCATTTTTCAATCCTCAATAAAACATTTTTAAGCCTCAGATCTATTTTGTAAACCACTTCAAATGATCCAGTTACATCTAATCATGTAATTAATTACTGGATGAATTATTACTATATGATCCTTGATTTTTTTTACTTCAGGTTAAGTGAAATTAAACTGACTATTATCACAGTTTTCATCTTTTAATATGCTTTGTATGTGTTCTGTTTGTGTGTCTGTGCAGATGGACAGTGCTGACACAGGAGAGCTGTGGAGGGGTTTCATCCTGACTGTGGTCAAAGTGAGCCAACACATACTAATAGATTAAGCTCAGTTACTGCCAGTAATATAGAATACTGCACGGTGAAAACTTTCTTTGCATGAGACAAACTCTTAGTGTCTGAATTCATATCTGCTCCGAGGTATTACTCCCAACAAAAATTGTGATATAACAACATAATTTGTCATTTCTGTGTGTCCTGTCATAAATTATTGGCTGTTATATGAACCACAGGAAACAAATATTTCCTGGTTTAATAATTAGACAGTTATTTGAATCACTGTGCTGTGAAGTCCAAACTCCACTGAAAACCCAGAGGTGTTCAACATTAAACCAGCCTTTTGTTTTTAGCAACACTTTGTGGTGAATTGTTGTTTTTTGAGTTTACTTTTCTAAATTCTGCTAGTGAATGCCAGCAGAAACAGCAATACTGTATTTATTTATTTAGATCATTTTGAACCTTCACTTGGTACAGAATTACCCTTAATTTTTTATTATAATACATTTCAAAATGTACACCCACCAACCACTTTATTAGGTATACCTTGCTATTACTGGGTTATTATCAGAACTGCCTTCATTCTCTGTTGCATCAATTGAACAAGGTACTTGAAACATTCCTCAGAGATTTTGGTCCATATTGATGTGACAGCATCACACAGTTGCTCCAGATTTTGCAGCTGCACATCCATGATGTAGGCTGTGGCATTTTTCCAATTTTCTTTTGTTCAATTTTGGTGAGCCCCTGCAAATTATAGCCTGAGTTTTCAGGGGTGAAACCCAGTGTAGTCTTCTGCTAGTGTAGCCCATCTGCTTTGAGGCTTGATGCGTTGTGCATTCAGAGATGCTCTTCTGCATACCTTGGTCATAATGAGCGGTTATTTGAGTCAATGTTGCCTTGAACTCTGGCATCCACAAGGAATTTTCACCTAGAGAACTGCCATTCACTGGATATTTTCTAATTTTTTCAGACCATTCTTTGTAAACCCTAGAGATGGTCATATGAGAAAATCTGAGTAGATCAGCAGTTTCTGAAATACTCAGACCAGCTCGTCTGGCACCAACAACCATGTCAAAGTCACTTAAATTACCTTTCTTCCCCATTGTAATGCTCAGTTTGAACTTTATCAGGTCATCTCAAGCATGTCAGCATGCCTCAATACATTGGGCTGCTTCTGTGCGATTGGCTAATTACATATCTTTGTAAACGAGCAGTTGAACATGTGTGCCTAATAAAGTGGCTGGTGTTCTGAATCTAATGGCATTAAGGTCAAGCTTGTGTTTCCTCACAGAAGGAGATTCCCAGTAAGCTGCAGCTGATGCCTGGCCAGCAGTTGCAGCTGGAGGAGGTTCTCGCTCAGGAGATAAGAAGAAAAGGCCCATCGTTGCGTCCACCCCTGCCACCCCGACCAGGCTTCCTCACAGGCCCAGATGTTGGTGCGCCTTCACCACCCAAAGATAAGCCGGTGTCAGGGATTCCTGAGTAAGTTAAACTGTAGCGCTTTCTGTTGCTCCTGTAAACGGTGATCGTTTGTGCATCCTGAAACTTCTCGGACAGACTTTGAACATGTTTTTGCCTCTATAGCAGACCACCTTTACTATTTCACATACAATAAAGCTTTTTTTTTTCTTTGAATCCTGTAGCTGTTTCTTTGATGTGACTCGAAAGGAGGCTGAGAAGATGCTTGAGGAAAACCCAGAGTATGGGAGCATCATCCTCCGCCCTTCTGCCATGCCCAACAACTACGCTGTGACCCTCAGACAAGTGACAGCCAGGTCTGACAATGCACCCAAACCACTGAAATGCACTAGTGAATAACAACTGCAATGCAAAATAGATGGTTATAAATAACTATAGAATTTAATCAGTTAATGTTTTTGTATTATAACTTTCCTTCTCCTGTACTGGCAAGTCAGACACAGGCCTGTATAGTAAAGGAAGTTTCCACCAAGAAATAACTGACAATACAAACAGTGTTAGCCAGGACCAGAAATAAGGGAACCATAATGTGAATTTTGCACTGTAAAAACCCACTGAGTGTGCACAGAAAGTTAAACACAGAAATGTGACCTTCTTCTTGGTCATGAGTATGTGAAGAATTTGACTGTAATCTAATCATCACAACATTTCTTCTGTTTCAGTAGGCCTGCGATAAAGAATTACAGAGTGACCCAGACAAACACAGGGTTTGTTATTGAACTGGAAACACCAGTACGTCCCTCACAGCTCCTGACTAATGCAACACATTTACAGTGTGCTCTGGTGGGAGTAATAACCATCCTTCAAAGCCACCTGCTAAACCTGGAGCGGAAATGAATCCAAGAAAATTATGGATCAGGCTCCTGCATACTTTACAGTTACTTAGGTTACAATTTCCATCTGTAGTGGTGACAAAGGTGTGTGTATCAGTGCCACAGAAGTTAATGAGTGAAACTGTGCAGCATAACTCTTAAAACAGCCTACACAAACAATGACACTTCCTGTGTTAATTTCACATATTAAAACTGTTATTTATTTATTTAGGACTACAGATTTACTTAAACTGTATGTTTAAATATGTAATTGAATATGCAGCCATCTGCATAAATTTTAAGCCAGGCGCATTTTTATTCCATTGTGTTGGTCAAAGTCTGTCAGAAAATATTTTGGACATCTCTTTTGTTTTTTTATCATTTTTAAATAAATAATCTCAGGAGATATGAAATAATTTTATTGTCATGTTTTTAGGATTACATTGTTCTTTTAAAAAATGTTCTGTCAGAAAAATTGGACTTTAAAGCTTGGTAAATGTACAGTTCTGCTAAAAGAGAGATTTTGGCTCAGACTATGTGAAGAAGCAGGCTAAATGTAGCATGAAATTTGCAAGTTGTTACAAAACAGGATAATGGCTACAGATGCCCTGGATCAGTAGGAACAGAGTGAATCTGACTGTAAATACAGTTGTGAAAAAATGAGTTTTTTCACATGATTTTACTCTGCAGCTCTATGCAGTCCTGTGAAAAACTCTTTGATTCAGTAGAACCACCTTTAGCAGCAATAAGCTGAAAATTGTTTCCTGTCTGACTTTATCAGTCTCTTACATCATTGTGGAATTTAGCCCACTCTTCCTTACAGCACTTCTTTAGCTCACTGAGGTTTGCAGGAATTAGTTTATGCACAGCTCTCTTAAGGTCCTGCCACAGTATTTCACTTTGACTCGGCCCTTTGATTCTTTTCTTTTTCAGACACTTTTTTGTAGATCACTGTGGGTTACTGTCATGATGCATGACCCAATTTTGACCAAGCTTTATCTGTCAGACAGATGGCCTCCCATTTGACTCTAGAATACTTTGGTATACAGAGGAGTTCATTGCCAAATCAATGACTGCAAGGTGCCTGGGTTCTGTGGCTGCAAAACAAGCCCAAATCAGCACCTCATCGTCACTGTGCTTGACAGTTGGTGTGATGTGTTTGTGCTGATATGCTGTGTTTGGTTTTCACCAAAAGTGGTGCTGTGCATTTGGGCCAAACAGCCCACTGTTCCAGAAGTCTAACTGAGGCCTGCAGACTCTGAGATGTAGCTCTTGGGTTTTTTGCTGTTTCTCTGAGGATTGCACTCAGCCTGACCTTGTGGTGGGATGTCCACTCTTGGGTTGATTGCAGGTTGGTTAACTTGTGCTTTTATAGAGATGATCACTCTTGCTGATGACCAGTTAATCAAGTGCATCTGATTATCAGCACCTGGCTGCTATTCACCCTCCTAATTCCTATGGAAGCAGTAAGGGTGTTTTTCACAGGACTGCATAGAGACCTGTGAAAACTTTCCTTTTCACATTACTGTATGTGAGAATAATCTACTTCTACTTAAGATAAATCATTAGTAGCATCATTAACCTAGTCTATCTTTTGCTTTTCTACACATGTCCTCTGTAGGTGACAGTCTTCTCCCTGAAGAGCGTGCTTACATATTTCATTGAAAAGACAGAGTACCGTCTTTGTCCCTACATTCCATCTCAACCCTATGACACTCGGATTGGTGAGAGCACTGCTTTTTAAAATGGTTGAGTTCAAGTGGACAGCTCCTAGCAATAATTTGTGTCTTCAACAGAGGCATCACCAGTTCCCAAGTGCCTCAACATCACCTCATCTGCACCTAAAACCATACCAAAGGCACAGGTGTCGCCTATGCTACGATCACAGACCAAAGAAGAGATTCTGCCACCTCCAAGCAAGCCTGATGAGGGAGAATATGTAGTTCCTGATGATCCCAATCTGAATCAAGGTGAGAATCAGAGTGAATATTTATTTAAAAAGCAAAACAAACAAACAAACAAAAAGATTGAGGTTTAAATTGAGGCTTCTGTAGGAGCAGATCTAAATGACTTGATTGCTTTTGTATAAACCAGCTCACTTGGATGATGAGCTCAGGGAAGTCTTAAAAAAACGGAGAGAAAACATCTACGTTATGACTGATGAGAAAGAAGTCACCCCTTATGACAAAAAACTACACTCGAAGACGGTACAGTGGACACCTAGGAATTCAACACTGTGAAGCAGGGACTGGAGTAACTTCTCAAGTCTGAAAGTATACTGTCAAACTTTTACCTACAGCTCAGAGAACACGATTTTCACAGTGACTTTGACTAAATTCTGCCACTTCAAAAATGCTTCAGATGAACATCGAAATGCCTAGCACACAGCTGTACATGTGTAGTAGTAAAGAAGTATACTGGCTGATATTTTTGTATTCTTTAATATTTAACACAACAGATTTTATGAGTTGCCGCTGCTAATGACAACAAAGATCTTAGAAGACATCAACTTTATCAGACATGCAAGTTTTCTTGTATACCTCTGATTATTAAGGGAGTATTGCATTACGACAGTTCCTACCAATAAAACCAAATTGATGATGTCATAATGACACAATTTTTTTATTTTAACAATGCCCATGTATTGTGGTAATTTATTCTTGTGTATACGTAATTCCCTGAAATTTTGATGGCAATATCTTAAATGGTTTAGGAGTTGTGAGGATTAAAAGCCGGGCCCAGGAAACCCAAAAGAAGCCGGTCCGAACAGGGTTGAGACGAAGTTTTGGCACTGTGCTCACAGCTTTGAGCCATCCATGCCAAATATAATGAAATCTCTCTGTAATTATTGTTTCCTTATGCCATAAAGCCAGCAGCAAAAATACTCCTGTCCACAACTTTCAGTCACAAAAGTGACACTGAGCTTTTTATTAAATCCAGCAGCTTTATCAACATCATAAGAAGGTTTTGTGCTGCTGCAGGTGTTAGTAAATCTGGCCCTAAATGTTCCTTTTTCTTTACAATTCCAACCTTATTTATCACAGGCTGTTCTTGTTTAAGTGACCCGCATAAAATAACAGGATTAGGACACGTTGGTGAAGTAAGTTGCAAATTTTCTAGTTCACCTTCTACACATTGTAGTCTCAACACGGCGGACATCCAGGGCTCTTCTCTTTTCCTAACTTTTTATCAGTTTTCCTACCCATCTTTCAATGAGGTTTTCATCAAGGTCAAGGAAAAGAGGTTAGGAAAAGGAGACAGTTTGGACTTTTGGAACACAGCCCTTGTTTTGGGGTAAATAACCTTGCTGAACTTAGATCTCTAGGTGATATTTTGACCTGACGGCCTGATGATGCTAGGTGAAAAATCTGGGGAATCAAAATGATCACAGTGTTTATTTCAGAGACCAGAAATGTGCACCTGCCTCTGAAATCCATCTGTCAATAAAAAACATAAAATGAAAAAAAAACAGAAATATGAGATTATCAGTAAATATCTTTAACATGTTCTTTAATGAATGATTGTTTACATATCAAAGTGTAAGGCTGCATCACCAAACTGCATTTTTGTGTTTTTAAGAGCTGGGTTGCTGCAACTAACAACTTTTTGAATAAAATGACTATTTTCACAAAAGTGTTTTTTGCAACTGATTGACAAAATAATTTGATTAGGTTTTGCAGATTAACTTTTGGGTTTTTTTGTCTCTCCATTCCTGCTCATTATTTATGTTCAAATGTGTAATAAAAAAATTATAATAGCTGAGAGCATGATTGTCTATTTTTGATCCAATTATAATTAAACTGTAAACATGAACCTCTCTTATTCTTCATTAATAAATAAACAGACACAAGCCAAGATGATCATTATTCTTTATTTTTCCACACACAGGCGTAAGCCAACATAAACTTTTCAAATGTTAATAGTTTTATAAGTTATTCCATTGAAATTGTACTTTTTTTGCCATTTATTTTTTTATTTTTTTATCTTTATGGTGGATCATGTTATAGGTTTAAAGTTTAAGGATCATTCATCACTCAAAGGACAGCAAGACTGTGAAAAAATTGAATAAAAAAGAAAACCAAACACACTCTCCCTTTTGTCTCCTCCTTGACTAGTGTTTTTTTTTTTTTAGAGTAACGATCTCTTCCTGATTCACATTTGTTATATTCAGGTCCTTTACACTCAGTTGTAGCAGCCTTCGTGTGAGAAAGACAAATAAAATATCTGTAATAAGTTAACATCTCAGGATTTAAAAAATAAAAACAGAATAAATAAGATGATTGTTCCCTAATGTAGACCTGCCTCCACTGCCCTTGTTGGTGTTACATTACTTTTCGGTGAGTGACAGCTGCAAGATCCTCTCCAGCTCCTCCTCTTCCTCCTTCCGCTTCCTGCAGCAAAATAAGTTTATCTGTCAGAACAATTACAGTAACATCACTTTAAAATAACTTTTTCTCTGACTTGAAGGCATCTAAGTGGTTGTTTAATTCTACCTGATCATGTTACAGGTTAACCTGAGGGTGTGTGAAGTGGTAAATCTGCTCAGTAATGGTTCTGGAAAGAATTCATGTCCCCTCAAGAGCTTCAGCTCAGACACAACAGGCATCAGTTAGATGTTAAATGTTAAAGTTAATGACAGCACAATTAGAAAAAGACCAAACAAGCCTGGCTTGTTTGGAAGGGTTGCCAGGATGAAGACTCTTCTCTCTAAAAAGAACATAGCAGCACAGCCTAGGTTTGCAAAGCTGCATCTGAAAGCAGACTTCTGGAACAATGTCCTTTGGACAGACGAGGGGTGATGATTTGGGCTTGTTTTGCAGCCACAGGACCTGGGCTCCATGCAGTCATTGACTCAACCATAAACTCCTCAGTATACCAAAGCATTCTAGAGTCAAATGTGAGACCATCTGTCTGACAGCTAAAGCTTGGCCAAAATTGGGTCATGCACTGGTACAGCCAGCATGGCTGACTCAGCCTGACTGAAATGCTGTGGTAGGACCTTAAGAGCGCTGTTCATAAATCAATGCCTGCAACCCTCAATGAGCTGAAGCAATGTTGTAAAGAAAATTCCTTCAAGTCAGTGCAAGCTACTGAATCACGGGGTGTACTCAGTTTTTCACAGGACAGTAGTTGCGATGTATATAATGATTAAAGAAAATCATCACAGACATATAGATGTGACATGTTTTGAATGTAAAAGAAAATTACATAGTTCTTGGTGAAAAGCATGTGAATTATAAGTCAAGAAATTTACAAAATGAAAAAGAATCAATTTATCATTAAAAGGGCGACACATGGACATTTAATTTGGGTTACTTCCCCAAACGAAAGGCAACAAAAGCAGTGAGCCACATCAGTCAGAACCGGCAGCTTGTTACCATCTGACATGAAGGAGGATGGAAGAGTAAATTACTCCTAAATATGCACTGACTCAGCAGAGATGAGGTGTGGACAAGGAGTAGTTTTTCCCTCACTATCGTCCTCTCCTTAAAAGATGAAAGGCTCGAGGTGAGAGGACCAACCTTTCAACCCTCAGAACTCTGCTTTTCTTATTTTATGCTTCATGCTTAAAATGTCTCCAGTCACTTCTCCACAGTGTACTCCACCTCTCACCCAATAACAGATGGATAGGCTCCAGCCACCCCACGACCCTGAATTAGATGTGTGGTTATGAAAAAGGATGGAAAGATGAGTGGATGGATGAATTCACCTGAATCCAATTGCTTTCCTAAGCACCAAAAATTGTCAGCAACATTTGTTTTTGGGAGATTTTTGACACCTCAAATTGCCACAGTTGTTGTTTGTCACACCATGGTGCCAAAATATGAGTTTGAGATGGAAAAGCAGAGGGCGGCACTCGCTGTGAGCACACTCCATTAAATTAAAACAAAAATAAAAAGAAGACCAATACATTGTCTGCTTTATAAATTCTATAACTGACCTTTTTTCCCCTCTTTTGTCAGGTAGCATGACACTGCAAGTGAATGAGGGTTTTATTTTTGTTTAACCTCAGGTGTTGTTTCTTCCCTCAGTCTAACAGCAACAGGTCACACAAACCTACAACTACAGAAATGACTCATTTCGTCATCCTTTTAGTCTCCAGTCTTACCTGTCCATCTCCTCCTGCTCCCTGCACGACAGCTCCATGGCGATACGCAGCTGCTCATCAAAGCTGGTCGCCACACCATAGTGCCCAGACAAGCGCGGATCAGTCACTGTGCTGTAGGAGAGTGGGGAGTTGGCGGTGGGGTCCAACGGGGAGACAGAAGATGGCTGGCTGGGGTCGGCCATCTCTTCTCCCTCCCTGCTGGCCAGTGAGATGGACAGAGACTCCTGGATCGCCCTGAGACAGGAGAGAAATGAGGATACTGTTAAATAGAGAAGGGTTTCTTAAAAGGAGACCTTCAAGGCTTGGCTTCATTACAGGATAAATTTAAGTTGCTGCTCTCAGGAGAGGAAGGAAAGAAAAAGCTCATCACTGAACTCTACTTAGAAATGTGTAATTAAGTTTCTTCACAAGCCGGGGATTTCCCTGTATGATAATAAGAAGATGATAAGTTAAAACTTCCTGATTTTACTTTACAGTAACAACTAGAAAGGGTGTTAGCCTTCACTCACCTTGTGACTTGTAAGGTTTATTTTCATAGTGGAGAGAGCGGTGGACCACTGGCCAAAGAACAGCCTATTAAATTTGGTTGTGGAGGCCTTATCGCTTTCTTAGAAAGTTCAAGATAAGGATTAAAGTGCCCTTCTAATTTTTGTTATATTCTTTTCTTTATACAAAATTAAATGATTATCCCTCAACAAATATAATGCATATCAGAGAAAATGTATGGAGGATGTTTACCTGTATATTCTTCTATCTCTGGGAGTTTTCTGACTCTTTCATTCAGGCATAAAACCTTCACCTAGACTCTTGTCTCCAGTTTGAACAGTGTGAAAGTGCATAAGAACTAAAGCTGGGCCTGACAGCAGATAAGTGTTGCATACGATTTAGACAGACTGACTAATCAAGACTCAAACTGTGACAGCAGACATTTGGTCTTATTATTTTATTTGCAGAACAAATAAATGTCAGAATGTCCAGTCAACAGTATAGGGAGGAGTCATTAACACGTGTTGCACAGAAGAGTGACTCAGCTGCTAGGTTTACCCTCCTCTCTGTCAAAGACTAGAATCAATGGCAGCAGGAGGAAACAGCATTTAGGTGTGTTGTATCCTATCTCAGAATCTTTTAAGTAATTGTTAAGGATGTGCCCAGCAGAAGAAAAGAAGGCAGGTAAAAACTAAGGATGCACTCACCTCTCCAGCTGAGAGTCTTCCTCATACAGGGGAGACTGTGGCACCGGGCGGCTGTTGGTGAGGGCCTCCCAGATGGTCACCTGAAAACCGGGCACAGGTGTTACAACCGGCTTTAGATCTAAAGGCAACCTACACAGAGACACTTTGTTGAGCTTTTTAAATGATTCATAATGGAATTAATTTTATATTACAAAAACACAACAGTATTATTCTCCAATCATGCTTTTTAGATAAAACAACAAAGATGAGTTATTTTTCAAAGATGCTGTAAAATGTCACAAGAAAGGAAAATGAATAAACTGAGTCAGGAAAGTATAAAAAGAAAAGGAAGAACAAAACACAAGCAAAGCTCCGACCAAATGCTTTAACCTGGTTGCTCTGACCTGGTCGCTCTCTGTGCCAGCATCCAGCAGGCTCTGCTGAATGGCAAACTGCAGCAGGTTATCATCCTCCGTCCCTCATTGGCTCGCTGCGGCCTGGACCAAGGGTGGTGTAGTCAGGAGGGGGCTCAAACACTGAGGGGTCCACCTCACAGTGGAAGGGAGGAGGGGACTGACCTGTGATAAGAGGAGTTGCTTGATAATAATAATTATTATAATAAGGTCAACCACAAAATGCATGGTATTTAAAAACTTTGTCACTTAAAGGTATCAGGTAACACTAAATGTTGAGTCAGTACTTACCAGCTTCTCCGGGGCTCTCTGGTTTGTGAACCGTCACAGAACTGACCGGCTCATCACAGCCACACAGGTTGCTAAATGTCACTCTGGCATTCAACACATGAAACAGAGGAATCTCTAAAGGGAAGACAGAGAGAGATTTGAGTCACACATGAGAAGTAGTGGACCATGGAATGTCACAACAACAAGGAGGGAACACGTACTGACTGATTAGCCGTGCTGCATAAAAACATAAAAAAATCCAACAAAACCCAGGAAAGCTGACTCGAGGCTAGGAGCTGATTTGGAAGTCTATCATTTCTGGGATTATCAGCTGGTTCTCTTTAATACTATCCATTTTATAACAGTACACTTCATATGTTCCATGCCCACATTTGAGAATAAAGCCCTAATCAAGACATTTGCCACAACTATGCCACAAAGACAACTTTATTACAGAGAAATAGACAAAGACCGGTGAGGAATCTTTAGTTAAACATACATTCTTGAGTCCAGGTTAAAAATAGTCAGGTCATTTTGAGGGAGAAATGTGGAAATAAAAAAAAATCCAAAAAAGAAAAGGGAGAATTTTGTAATGCTAAAAACCCCTGCCCAAAGAAAGTCAATCATGTGCTTTGTAAAAGCTGAACCAGAAAAAATGTGAGCCTATTCTGTTTTTGCTATGACGCAAGTGCACAGGTGAGATTCACCTTATAGCAATGATGCAAGTCATGCCATTCATTAAGTGCTCTGGTGGGACTGAGCCCTAAATGAAGCTGCATTGTGATAAAAATTTTGCATGAGTAGTACAATTATAACCTGAGACAAACCTCATGTGGGGGAGAGTGGGAATTCGTTTTTGTTTTGGTTTTTTTAGTGAATTTTTGTCTAACGTGGTTTTTATGCCCCGATGACCATAAAAATTTAAGTCATTGTTCTCTCCTCATTTGTTTAGACAGGCTCTTGGTCTTGTTATCCCAAAATAACTACCCTGGGGCATTGCCAAGTTGGCTGCAGATTTTCAAATAGTGCCATCCTATTAACACGTATCTTTATCAGACCCACCTATCTTCACAGGGAAGCCGGGGGGCAGGCGGAGGGTGATGAAGTCACGCAGCTTGGCAAAGTGGGCGTTCGAAATGGCCATGAGATCTATGATGGGTGTCACCTGTTCAGCCAGGGACAGAGGGTGAGTCTCACTCAACCACAGTGTTGCTTTAAACCTAGAATGGAGACAGCACAATCAAAAGAACACTTTTTTTTTTTTAAACTAAAAATCCTTTATTTCCGGTATTCTGGTCATTTTAAGGACACCAATGTGGCGGTGAACATCTGTGAATGGTTTCAGGTTGTGTATATTGCTGTGGTTTTTACCATACCTCTGGACTTTGCTGGTAAGCTCAACTGGTCGCCCAATGTCCCGGCCGTTCAGGTTGAACTCCGGGTTGAAGTATTCCTCAGCCGTGATGGCTGTGGGGTTGTGAGGACTGGCGCACTGGGACACATTGCTCTAAGAGAAATATGGAGAGAGAGAGCGTTAAGTAACAGTGCTCATTAAAGGCGGATGAAAGTGGTGTAGGTGGCGTGTGTGTAGATGTTAATGCACAGTACTGCGGAGACTCACCCCATTGTGAGCAGTATGCTGTTCAGCAATCCCCAGGAAAGACTGCAGAGGAGTTTTAGAGCCTGAGTAGGAAGAAGAATAAGAATAAAAGAGATCACTATAAAACTGTACCACCAATCCATTAAATTTACTCAGTATGGTCCATTTAAAGTGGACTGCTAATTTTCAACTTCTGCCTTACTAGAGTAGCTTTGGATGATTCATGGTTCAAAAAAATCCTTATTTATCTTCTACTGTGCCTTGGTTCAGCCTCACATTTTTGTTTGTTTGTTTTTTTTATTTCAGATGGACTGATAAACTGAAGTGGAGCATTTAGTGCAACCTGATGCCTGAGCGTTTGTCTCACAGGGATTACGCATACATACACTGACCTCATTATTTGAAACTTTGACCACTTTTAACATGAACATTCACCCTTGTAGCAAAAATAAGGAAAAAAGCATAATAGGTCCACTTTAAGGGAAGCACTGGACACATCAAGATCAACTTTTTAATAATACAGTCAACAATTTAATACAGTTGGTGAAAAATCTAAAGTCAAATTTCTCAGCCTTCATTATTTGGTCAAGATACACCTCAGTTATACATGTATGTAATGACAACAACATGTACTTCCAGTTGTGTGGCTGTGTGTATCAGTTTTTACCTTTGCTTCTTGACTTGTCCTGGTCTGACAGATGCTCTGTCCTCGACCGAGTCACCAGCTCCACATTGGTAGCACTGTAAACCTTTACACAAAGGAAATGTACCTGTTTGCTTTTACAAAAACAATTTTTTTTCCCCAACAGTTGTAAAAACCAAGGTGTAGAGTCGGGATTAAGGGTATCATCTGATGTAAATTCAAAAGAACAATCTGGAATAAATTAACAAAAAAAATCTAAAACTTACTGGGCTCATTGTACACTTACCTTGGCTTCATACCCACTGACGACTTCACTCTTCTCAGAACGCCAGCCCCAGATTCCAGACTTGTTCCTAAAGACATAATGACATAAAGTAAGTGCTCATGGTTAACTCCTGGGATACACTCTGATTCTGCACAGACCATGTGGACTGAGATGTGTGAAAATAATTTAATGATTCTGGTTTGTTTACAGGTATACAGTATGTTACCGCTCAAATGCAATATTGCGAGTGTTGAGATGCGTAGAGACGATGGGCGATGTAAGTCTCTGGGCTGTGTTCTCTTGAGACGGCTGCATAGCCGCCAGGAGCGAGGGCGCATCACGGGGGGACAACACAAGCGGCTCTGTGTACACGACCTGCTTCTCATGATCCACCTCCATGACCACTGCCCCATCATCTAAGAAGAGACGAACAGATAGCAAAAACAGCTGTACTGAATAATCAGAGGGCATACAAATCTCTATCAAGAGCCAGGCACAAGAGAAAAATAGCAATAATTTAGACAGACTGAAAGCCATCAAAGGCCTCATCATAAAACTAGAAAAGCAGAAATGCATTTTAGTCTTTCAGGGCGGGCCTGCATCAGCTCAGGTTATGGCCTTAAGAGCAAAACGCACACACCTCCACCCTTGAAGATATAACTGCGTCGTCCTTTAAGCCAAGTCATGTGTTCGAAACCCAGGAGGGTGGTATCCACACGGAGGCAAGAGCCGCTCTTCCACACCCGGTAGACATCACTGGGACACACCTTTGACACCAAGGGCACTGAGAGGGAAGTTGAAGAGGATGAGATGCAATTTAGTAACACATGAAAAAGAGGTTATTACAGTGAAGTAAGCAATGAGAGATGATTTGAATACCTAATGAATTAAGAAATAACTGATATATGTCTGACCATTAACAATTTTTATTTCACTTTATTAACTATCACTGAGAGCCCCTGACATATTGAAAATATATACGCTATGATCTTTAATAAAAATGGTTGGTAATGATACTCTTGATTTTAATCCGCTAAGCAACATCTGTTTGCTGCTATTGTGGGAGCTGTCCAGCTACTTGTGGTGCTGAAACTGACCTCTGTGGAAACGCATTAATGAGCAAAACTCACCCCAACTAGTGAACTCCCACTTCATCTCGACATAAAAGTCTCTGGCCTGGAAAAGACAGTGGAAACTCTTAACTCCTCCTACATTTGTGCACTCCAACTCAATAAAGCTTGAAAGCTTCTAAAAACATGCACTGACACAGCAGACTTAAACTTTTTCCATCAGTCTTCAACTAGGCACTTAGAAATTGAAGGAACAGATAAGGGTCGTCCCAGTTCAACAGATCAGGTGTCAAACCCAGGGACTTACATTTTGCAATCAGAGGGATCTACCTGTCTTAGCTTGCTGAGCAGCTCTGGGATGCCCGCCAGTCTCTCAGTGGCAACGCTTGAAGTCTCTATACTGAAGCACCAGCTGAACAAGCTCAGGGTCCCCGGTGCTCACCGCCTCCTGCAAGACTGAAAGATGCATTCATTTACAGAGGGTGTTTTTCCTTCCCTCAGCAGCATGATAGGAAACAGCAGAGCACTCACTGGTCCAGCCCTGTGCGTTGCAGTGTGTAGGATCTGCAGAGTATCTGAGCAGCACGCGGGTAGACTCCAAGTGGCCCAGACATACAGCCAGTTCCAACGGGGTGCGCCCTCTCGGATCCAAGCGCTCCAAATCTTGCTGCAGAACCAAACACACAAGCAGCAAGCGTCAGCGCAATGCAGCGCTAGATGCCGAAACCCCCACTATCTATCACCAGCTGTTAAAAAAACAAAAAACAAAAAAAACAACACCCGTCTTACCTCTTTCTTCTGCAACTCTCGATCCAGCTCCAGGTACTGATTGTTCCAAACCAGATAATGCAAAGGAAACGCTTCTTGAGCCATGGTGGACGCCCGCTTGAAAGTTAAACAGCAGTAAAGCTGCGATTTCTGCAGCGACACCACAGCAGACGGTGCTGCGCCGATAGGCACCGCTGCTTAGCTAGGTAGCCTCGTTTACAGCAGGGAATTGGTAAACTGAATGCAAGAGATGTATCACTGAGGGAAAAAAAAACCTCTACTGAGTAAATATACCCAAGTCGCTAGCGTTAGGCAACAAAAAAACGACTACTGTACGTGCCTATTGAAATTAGTGGGCTGAGTTAGCTAAGCTAACTCAGCCCACTAATTTGATGTAGTTAACGTTAACTAGCAGCTAGCTGGGCTAACGTTAGCTAACTGGCTAATAATAACATCGTTTCCCGCTCCTCTTGACGCCTTTGTTCCATTATTCGCAACTGAAGACAGTCGAAAACGCGCTTCAATATCCGCTCATTTTTTCCAAAATGTCCTTGAAGAAAATTAGCGGGTGAAATCGCCGGCTGATGGAGTTAGCTAGCTTTTCCCCCACTACTACTGCTGGTCCTACTGCAACCATTCCCCCCTTTTCTATCGTAGGGCTGTCAAAATAACACAAGACACGGCCTTTACTCCACTTTCACATCCAGGTCCCTCGAGTTGTGGCATCCGAGAAGATGCTGACAGCTGATGTCGGACGGGTCCCCCTGTCCTAGCAGGCAAACGCCTAACGAAGCGGATCACATCAGTCTATGCAAATTCAAGCTTTGCTTCAATTCTGTGTATTTACAGCCGCAGCAGCTGTATTTATTTATTTATTTAGCCATCGCTTTATTTCCAGGTTATGGAGAGATGCTGGGTGGAGCCACCGAGGAGTGGATGGATTACGGTATAAACAGGAAAATGTTAGTGATGTAATTGCAGTGAATCTTCGCCACTTTCCAAAAAAAAAAAACTGCCATTGTTTATCATTTATTTTTTTTCTTGAAAAATAACACAAACAACATAAAGTGAAAAAGGCTTCTGAAAATAATTACAATGCTACAGGTTTCCCGTTTTGATAATCTAAAAGAGGAAAAAAAAACACATTTACACAAAAGTATACATTTATATACTTATATTCATTTTTAAGGGATATGGCCAGGAGAGCAGTTTGGGAGACCTTTGATATAGAGCCGTAACACTGTAAGGGAACAAATGAGCAGAACCCCCACCTCCCTAAACAAAATCGTACATCTCTACACTGAATCTGACAAAGTCATGTGAAAAGTAGATGGTCTTTTATTTATTTTTTTAATCAAGGAAAACAGAACCAGCGTATCAAAGACCCGGTAGGGAGCAGTTTCATCTATAATAGTTTTGTTCTAAATGTTGTCTGTACAAAAACAAAGCAAAAGGAGTTTGGAAATTATAGCACCTGAAGTCTAACATTGTTTGAAAATGCACCATTTATCTGACACTTTATCCTTGGCTCATCCCCTACACTTTAATGCAACCTGCCCTTTGTCAGGGTTAGGTCTTGTTGCCATGTTGATTGCCTACTCACACTTTTAAACTTTCTTACACACTTAGCATCCATGTATACCATACAACTGAGCTTGTGTCACAACCAGTGTCTTACAAAGCTGAATATACATCTGGTAAACACAGGCCATTCCTGTAGCTCACGTTTCCTGTCTTACATCAAAGTCCTTTTACCTTTAGTTGTCTTTTTTTTTTTTAAAGTATCAAAGCATAGCTGTTGTGCATGAAGCGTAAGTCATCAAACAACTGAAATGAAAAAAAAAATTATAATAATAATATGCTTGAAGCACCCAAAAGTAGCTGAAATCAGGTAAGTTCAACAAAACAATGCAGTTATGTCCCACGGATTAAATTCAAAAGTCTCTGCTTATCTCTTTCTCAAGGTGAAACCTTGTGACGACAGTGAAGACTGGCATCTGACCAAAGAAGATTTGATGACTGTTATCCACAGGATGTGTAGTCTAACACAGCTAATGAATTGCCCATGTTCTCCCACTTATGGCAATAAAGAAAGAAAAAAAGATGTCTTTTCCCACACTACATTAAGTCCCAAAAGAACAGCAAAAAAGCTCCTGAGTTCTTTTTTTTCCTTTTAGGTACATGGCAAAAAAAAAAAAAAATGCACTGAAAAGAGAGCACTGTCCCAGCTGTGACATCTCCTTTGCCCCCCTCCCAACATCACCAGTCAAGTGAGCTGCTCCCAGTTTAGACCCCACCCACTCCTTTACATGACTCAGGTGCATGAGCTTCCCTGCCTCACTGTGTCCTTTGAGTCACACAGATTCACAAGACACTCCCTCCACTTTTGCATCTCAAATCACATCTGCAGCGAGGGAAGGCAAGCGCTTAGGATATCCGCTGGATCAGTTTTTCATCTGATAGGCAGTAGAGTGTGTTGACCGACAACTCAGAGATGAACGCCTCGCAGGCCTTCCGGGAGACACCTTTACAGCCTCGCAGGTCAAGCAGCAAGATGCAGGAGAGGCGGCGGAGATACTTCAGACATATGTCTGTCAGTTTACTGCAGCCTGGAAAAGAACCGTGAAAACATTTAGTTGAATAAAATGTCCCTGGAAAGGCATAGGCATACCCTCTCTATTCACTGCCCAACAATCTCTCACCTCCCAGGTTGAGCTCTGTGAGTGTGTTTCGCGTGGACGAGCCCACTGCAGTCAGCAGATTGATAGAGTGGTCAGTGAGACTGTTGCAGTGGGACAGATCCAGTTTTGTTAAATGGGGCATGTGGCGGATCACAAGTCGCAGAGTGGAGTCGCTAATATCCAGGCCTGCTAGCCGCAAACACTGCATGGATCGCAACTGACTTCGATTGTCACTGCCTGGACCGGAGATGATGAAAGAAAGCAGAGAGACATTTTACACGTTTGGTAAAGGAAGCGAGGAAAAAGTAAAATGAAAAGACAGCAGGAGAAAGACAGAAAACTATATGAAGTTTATTACTAGATAATTAACTGATATCATGCACATCTTGTGATCAGTCTGTACTCTCTGAGGCTACTTTTCCTCACCTGGAGGAGTGACTAGATCCCTGATCTGAGCATCTTTGACTCCGTCTGCATATCGCAGGTCCAGTGAACGAAGGAGAGGGCAACCAGAGGAGCACAGAGCTGAAACAGAGAACCAGGAACAGCCTGCCAGCATCAGATCCTTCAGCCCTGTAAGATGGATAAGATTTAAATAGTGTTTAAAGTAATAGATTCTAAAATGAATTAACCTTCCATGTGATAATACTGTAGCATTTATTTACATTTATATTGACTCTTTTGTAATTCAATAATCATGTGAGAGAAACTGAGTGTGCGTACCAGGCAGGCGGTCAATGAGCCAGCTGAGCTGTTTTTAGAGATGTTGGTCCAGGAAAGGTCGAGCGTGACTGGCTGTCTCTTTATGATACCTGTCAGGGCCTGAGGAGTAACCGTGCGCTTGATGCTCAGGTCAATTCGTGCCCAAAGCCGCTTGTCTAAACACCTGCAGATGAAAACACACATGTAAAAAACACATCCGTGCATCTAGTTCTCCATTTGCAGATATATGGCCCACATATAGAACATAAATAACCCATCTATTAGGCTGAAAACCTAATAAACAAAGTAGGGGACAGGGCTCACCAGGCCTTTTATCAAATCCAAATTAAGATGGACTATATTACAATCTAAATCCCTTTGACTATCATCAAGATGTGCTTTGACATTTAAAAGGAAGTAAAACAAAATTATCCAGCATTCAGAGATGTCTAGTCATGATTTTTTTTTTTGTGGCAACATGTTCATTGTTTACATTCTCCCCCACAGCCTGGAACCAAGACAAGCATTGTGTGTGTGTGTGTGTGTGTGCACGCGCGCACAGCTCAACTACAAAAAGTCCACTCATGTTTATATAGCTTTCTTACAACTGTAAAGCTCATCTGAATTTATTAGTGATGTGTCAGTTAAGAGGTCTTACCATTTGTACCAGTTCTTGCAGACTGCCATGCAGACACAGAGATCTGCTCGACTTAAGTAGCGGAAGACAGACACCCACACCTCTCTCTCACAACTTGGGTTATTCCCCACACTCCCCCTTTCTGCTTCACCCCCTCCTTCCTGCAGTGCAGACAGAGGGACGCGGAGATGGGGAAGCTCGGAGGATGAAGAGGAGGAAGCTCCATTGTTCAGTTTGGCTGGCCTGCTCAGTCTCATTCTTTTTGAGGCCTCAAGACTCTCTGAGTTTGAAGTGCGAGTGCCGGTGTGTCCACTGCGAGTTTGCGGTGGTGTGTGCTGATCGGGACAGGGGTTGCGATTTCTAATGGGGGGCCTGACAAGGGCTCTGGGCTGGCTGTGTATTGTGGAAGTGGCAGTATGAGGTGCAATAGCCTCTAATTTAGGGACAATGGCTGATGGGTCCTGCTTAGCTCTGGTTGGCCTTTGGAGTGTGACTTTATTAAGATATGTTGCATCTCTGTCCCCTGTTCGACTGTCCTGCTCCATCTCCTCCTCGTCATCCTCATCTGCTCCATTTTGGTTGGCCACCTCAAACCCTTCTTCTCCTCTTTCTTTGGCTGCGTGTCCTTCTCTTCTCAACTGTGGCTGGTTCTCTTTATCACCTCCCCTCCCACTGTTCTGCCCGCTCTCCTCTTCTTCTTCGTCACTGCTGCTGCTATTGGTGCTGCTGCTGCTACTGTCTTCACTGTCCTCTTCCAACTCTGCATGACTTCTACCACCTCTGATGCCTTTTCCTGCTCCTCCTCCTCGCAGCCTCACACCCCGTCCTCTCCCTCTGCGGGGCTCTCCTTTGGGCACAAGCACCAGACCATGGGAAGAATGCTGCTGCTCCTCCTCACAGGTCCCAGTTCCTATTGGACTGCTGTGGTAAGAGGAGCCATTTGCCCAGGTGGAACCTCGGCCTGTGCCCTGAGGTAGTCTGCTCACTGGAGAGCGCAGACGAGGCAGCACCCTGGAGCTCAACAGCCTTGGAGAATGAGCTAGAGATAACCGCTTCTGATTGGAGGTAAAAAGCAAACAAGAATAAAACATGACATGTTTCAGACACCAAATCCAGAGCTACAATATAGTCTGTGCAGTATTGTGTCATTTAGCAGCAGAAATAAAAATCATAAAAAGTTGACTGAACACATTTCACAATTGCAGGACTTTCAAATGAAATACAGAATAACTGCAAAAATAAGTGCACTGCTTACTGTTAAGATTTTGCTCTGATCCAGTCTCATCTGCAATAAACAGAAAAGGAGTTGGAAAAAGAGGGAAAAAAGTCAACTACAGGAAAAAATAATATATGAAACAGTAAACGCAGTGTTTGTTTAGTGTTTAAGTCAGAGACACTGCAGAGTTCTAGCTAGAGCTGGGCAATTTATCGAGTTTTTAAGCAATATCGATATATTTTCATACTAGATATAAGATGATACAATATCGTTTATATCAATATAGTCAATGTCACGTTACAATCATACTTGTAGATCCACCAGTTCACCTTTCTCTTCTCCCAGTTTGTCTCTGCCCCACCTTGCTCCCTCACCGCTTCACCCGAAAATCATGCAGGAAGTGACAGCATGGCTGTGTGGCCAACTTAGCGGCTTTGTCGATAGATGTGGCGACTTTTTTTTTCTTTTCCAAAAGTGACTAGCGACACATTTAGCAACTTTTTCTGATGACGTCTGCGACTTTTGGAAACTTGATATCCTCTGCTGTCGCCGTGTTTTGTGTACATACAGCCTTCGTACTGCGTCCTGTTAGTACGCTTTGGCATCACCTGGACCCCCAAGAGTACCTGGCTGTAAGCAAGAGGGCGCCACCATAAGTCAACTCCATAGCGGAAGTTGGTTTGTATCGTAAGTCACGTGACCTTAATAGCGCAAGTGAGTCTTTTCATGTGCTCGGGATGCAGCCAGTGGATACGTGGACTTCACATTGAGCAGGTGGGCCCGTTGCTGTGATACCTCAGCGCATATGTCTATGGATTTACTGAGTTGGCTAGAATCCTGCTGACTGAAGGATGGAATTTTGTTCAGTCTGTTTACATGTTTTGTTATTTGCACAGAGTACTAGATGTACAGGAGTACACACAGGAGGAAGCACTTTAGTGACGTCTACTTCACTGGAGACTCACTTTTTAAAAGAATAACTCAGCCTTTTGCCATTTTTGATCTATCTTTTCTGTTTACACTTTAATAGCACAGCTGTGAGTCTTTTGTTATGGAAGAAAGAAGCATTAATTTATTTGAGGAGCATTATTATTTAAATATGCCAATAGTTTATTTTTGAGCCATTTCTCATGTACATCTACAACTGAATGTTAATAAAAAGTGCCCATGTGACATTTGGGACATGTAGCTTTGACTCAGAAGTGCCTTTTTGTTTAAACCTTTTGGGAAGGAAAAAAATATTGAGCTATATATCGTATATTACCATTCAGCTAAAAAATATCGAGATATTCTTTTTGGTCCATATTGCCCAGCCCTAGTTCTAGTCAGCAGTGCTGACCTGGTGCTGCGCCTTGCTGAGGTACCGTTGCGCTGGGCTGAGAGTAGCAGTTAGCTACCAGAACGGACCGCTACTATAACAGCTATCTAGTGGCACGGCCATTAGCATTAGCACAACCCCCCCCCCCAAACTTACCCTCTTTTTATATCTGAGCTGAAGCACACTTGCTCTTTTGCGGCTCTCTTGATGTTGCAGTAGCAGTTTCTGAGAAGGTGGTGGTGCTGTTGGTCGGCCTTGGGGTCTGCTACACTTCCCTTGACTCGCCCCGTCGCTGACTCCAATTCCTTCCCTGTATGAAAGTTTGGACTGTGGCAAGGATGTTGAGCCTTCTGACTCTCCACTTTCCTCATCACTGGAAGACTGATGTGGGAGTGCCATTATTAATTTCTGTATCAACATCAACTATAGGGCAACAGGAAGTGGCTGATAAAGAAGGAAAAACATGTCCTAGAGAATGAATGAACTAAAATACTAAAAGAAGGAAACAAAGGGCAAGTAAATGTAAGAAATGTGTTCAGGTACCTCTGATGCTGAACCTTTTCCTTGGTAACATTTGGGACATTCCCAACAGCTGGGTAAGTCCTTATTGATCTTCCCCTCACCAGGTTCCTGGAACACAACAGCTAAACATTTGAAATGGCAACAACAAAACCTGATCACAAATGCAGTTTTGATTGTAGGAAAAAACACCAAAGCAATAACTGTGTAATTTACTTAGTCTATACTATACAGAAGCTCTGAAGCAAACGCACCTTAATGCATTGTCGATGGGCAATCTGCGAACACACGGAGCACTCCATGAGGGAGTGAGTGCTTGGATTTGCTTCATCCAACTCTCCCTCTCCACATATGGCACATCGCGCTGTGTTCGGTAAGGCAGGCTAGATGGTGGACAAAATGACGAAATTTTATATCTAATCCTGACAACACACTTGTTAAGCCTTGATTATACTTTTAGTATAATGTGAGTCCACGAGTGCCAGACCATACGGACTCGCCCCAGCCAGTGGACTTCAAAAAAGTGTAACAGGAATGACTACTTGGCTGTCGGGTCTCCAGCCAAGATTATGCTCCACAAAGGAGTATAATCAAGGTTTTAGCACAGTTCTCTAATTCAGTCTGTCATTTTATTTTAGAGTGAGGACCTTCAGTAGGCCTTTTCAGTTCTTAGAGAACTGAAGAAACCTTTCGGATGAGAGGCAAAATGTCTTTCAAGAAACAAAAAGAAGTTGAGTTGCCCTTTTTCAAGCTCCAGAGACTACTATGACCTGGATGACTGAGAACCTACACAGATATATGTAACGCAGTTTTGAGTTGGTGACCCTATACTTTTTTCTTCTGCAGACATTTACCATCGGGCAGCATCATTTGGCTTAGCATATACAAATACAATGATAAGTATGAAATCTTACTGCTAGACACTGTCTCATGATGCAGCTCTTCTTCATGCGTCCAGGCCCGCCAAACTTCCTCATGTCATGGCAGTACTGGCAGTTGCCACACTCCTTCCTGCAGCAGGCAGCACAGCGCTTGCACCTCACCCTTCTCCGTCTCAAGGCGGAGATGGAAGAGCGTTTGGTGGCCTTCTGACCCAGAGGTTTGGGTAGGTTGGGACCCAAGCGAGGACGGTAAAGAACAGGTGGAGGGGGAGTGGGAGGGTGGTACCATGACGGCTACATACACAAGACAAGCAGGCAAGTGATAGAAAACCCATATTATAATTGAGTCACACAAATGCATCAGATAGAAAATAGAAGGTTACAACATATGATGTAACATATCTGCTCAAAGACATATCTCCACACAAGAGTATCCTCCTATGTATTTGCAGCAACCTTTAAAAACGATTTACTCACCCTTTCAGGCCAGCTGACAATGGGCTCTCCAGTGTAGGCCAGCTTAGGGTTATCATTGGTACACTCCTTCAAAACAGCCTAGACAGAAAAAAAAAAAATGAAAACCAGTATTTGGCCTAAATGCACTAGATATTTCTTCTGAGTGGAGTGTGGATCATGTGATTGTTATGTAAGCTGATCCACATAAGGAACTTATGTGACACCCACCCTCATGTCCTCAAGCAGGGCTGCGGCATTCCCAATTCCTGCAGGGACACACTTTTTGTGGGCCGGCAGCTCCTCCAGTTTCCCTAAAAGGTTCCACAGTCCTTCCAGCTCAAAGGGGGTCAGCACAGGCCGAGGTTTGGTAACTTGGACTGGTTGTTCTTGGTCAGTTTCCTCCTCTTTGAGCTTAACTTCCACAATTTCAGCATCACTCTCAACTCCATTGGAGGCCTCATTCCCGGCGTAATCATTGTTCTCAATGTCAGCCGGGGTTAAGCCTTAAGAGAGAAAGGATGCAGCGTTTAAAATTAAATGACAAATTAATGCTGGTGTCCTCTGTGATAAAGGGGGAAAATGAGTAGTCTTCAAGTTCATTCATCCTTACCAATACCAAGGGAGTACTTCTGGAATTCAGGGGTGAGGTGGGAGATGCTGGTCAGACAGTAAAGGTATCTCTCCAGGACGTACCAGCACATCTCATAGTAAAACGGGTACCTGAACTTTGCTGGCACCTAGGGAATGGCAATTAAACCAAACAGGAAAAACTGCTAAATAATGGTTTTGTAGCACTCTAGTTAAACACTATCAAAGAGAAGCATTTGTCACAAGTTTGTTGTGGTTTTTACTTCTTAGAAATAAGTGTGAGACACTGCATTGACATTGTCTCAAAATAAACTTTATAGTTCTATGGATAGATCTGACTTGAAAACTGTTGGCCTTATTGAATTTGATTTCATCCACCAGTTATAGCAACACCATCTCCAAATTTAGCAATTTTTCAGACAATTTAACATCTAGACTTTCTTGATTTCATTTTCAGAATTTTCAATGACCTAGAGGAATTCAGTCACAGTGGGCTGCAAATGTGTTGATAGTGTCTTAACAACCACTCAACACATAACATTAAATAAAATTATTCTACAAAGAACCAAAAGATGCATACATGTTTTAAATTTGAGAAAAAGACAGCACTGGTATCAGATTTCTATAGTTGGAATACTTGAGTAGACACTGAATGTTTTTTAAATTAAAGGTCAAGTTGTTGAGAAATGAGGTGTAAAAGGAAAAAGGTCTTTCCTCCCCTCATCATTTCCACAATACCCTGAATCCATGCATTGCGTAACTGCAACAAAGTTTATAGTGAACTGAGCTGCTGCTCACCCGTGTGCGATCCTCAATGGTGTAGATGTTGAGCTGCATTGGGATATTAAAGCTGTGGAGGAAATTTTCCCAAACACTAACGTGTCCTCTGGTGTATACACAGCATGAGATCCACCCTACAACATATTAAACACAGGATGCTACGGTCATGTGCGTGAGGGTTTTACAGACAAGGGTAGAGACGGTGTATGTAAATGTGCATACAGTGTCTGTATTAACACTGTATTATAGAACGCACCTGATGGGATTATGAAGGTGTTGCCTTGTTGGAGCTCTATCCTCTGACAATCATGACACTCGTCCCCCAAGAAGATGTCACCCTGCTTTCCTGATAAAACCCAGTTTTCATACATCTCCAGATTCTGTGGTGTGGGCGGAATCGGCCAGAACACCTGTAGGGGGGAGAAATAAATCATACTGTGGGAAAATGATTATTTCTGCTGAATTATTCCTGCTTAATTTATAAGTTTGCCCACTAATTTAAAAAAAAAGAAGCCTAATTTTTATAAGAATATCAACCAAAAATCCAGAAAAATAAACAAACAACTTAGTAAAAAAAGTATCAATCCCAAGGCAAAACACCACTTGGTGCTTGGTGGAGAAACCCTTGTTGGCAAGCACAGCAGTAAGCTGTTTCTCTTTTTGGCTCACTATTCATGCATAGAAACTCTAAATCCCTAAGATATCTTTGCTGGTGTTTGGCAACTCAAAAGCTTCAGCTCCCTCCACAGATTTTATAGGACTGAGGTCTGGAGACTGGCTTGACCACTCCATAACCTTAATGTGCTGCTACTCTAGCCACTCTTTAATTGCCCATATTCAGTGTTCTGGCTGAGGGAAGGAAATCCAGTCCATTTGGCCCCTCAATGCTGTGAAGTCATCCTGTACCCTTACCAGAAAAATAGCCCCAAAGCATAATGTTTCTATGTACACGCTTGACTGTGGAGATGGTGTTCTTTGAGTCATACTCCACATTTCTCTTCCTCCAAACACAGTGGGTCAAGCTAATGCCAAAAACAGTTTAGTTTCAGCTGACCACAGCACTTTCTGCCAAGCCTTCGCTGAATTGTTTAGATGTTCACTGGCAAAATTCAGATGGGCCTGCATCCATGTCTTCTTGAGCAAGGGGAGCTTGCAGGTACTTTTCAATCCATTATCATGTAGTGTGTTACCAATGTGTTCTTGGTGACTGTGGTCCCAAATGCCTTCAGATCATTAACAAGCTCCTCCCGTGGAGTTTTGGGCTGATCCACCACCTTTCTCATGATCATCCTCACCCTATGAAGCAAGGTCTTGGATGGAGCTCCAGACTGAGGAGGATTGATGGTCATTTTTATATTTCTTGCATTTCCAATTAACTGCACCGACAGCGATTACCTTGTCAACAAGCTTCTTGCTGATGGTCGCGTCAGCCCATTCCAGCCTTGTGCAGGTCTACTATCTTGTCCCTGATCACCTTTGAAACCTCTTTGGTATTACCCATGGTAATGGAGAGGATTGAATGGAAGAAATTGATTCTGTGGGCAGGCTTGCTTTAACACCTTTGGTAACCATGTACCCAATGATGTACATCCCTTTTTATTGTTATATACTGTACTGTAATAATCATTTTCTGACAAGATTATGTAGACAGAAGATTTTTTTTTCCCTCTCTCCACCAAAATGTATCATGACTGAAGGGGCTAAACACATAACGAGTTGAGATCAGGAGCCTCTGTGATCGACTGATTGACTTTACAACCCTGCCAGAATTCTGGCCAGGTTGTAAGAGGAAAAGGAAAATACTTATTGGCATGCAAGTCAATTTGTAACTTTTATGTTATGTGTTTTTTTCTGGATTTTTGGTTCATATTGCTGTCTGTCTTCATTAAAATTAGACTGTAGGTGAGCAAGATTATAAATTCAGACAGAAATTAAAATAATTATTTCCCCACTGTATGCAGTGTGAGTTTGCAGTGCATGTTAACTCCATTATCTGATCTTCTCTCTGGTGTGCCAACAAAGATTTATTTCATAAAAGGAATTCACATGCACTAAAAAATTTCCATATCACTAATTTAATGATAGGACATATGGGTTTAAGTTTTTTAAAACTGTTAAAAAGTTAAACTGTTAAAAACACTGAAATTGCTAAAATAGAAACCAATCAGCAGTTCATTTTAAAAGACCTGTGTTTTTTCTTTTTGAATCATTTATCATTGCTCAATAATAAGACAAAAACTATTTCTTATCTGCTTACTTATACTGATCGCTTATCGCTAGAAAACTCAAATTACTAAAATAATCGATAGCTGCAGCCCTAGTAGGTTAGTTCAGTCTTTGCTGTAAGTGAACAAGGTTAATTCTGAATCACTGCGCTTTCTTGCTGGAAAAGGCTGTGAAGTGGGAAACAATCATTCAACACAGCTCCTCGTGTGTGCCTCACAATTAGCATTATAATTGTGCAGTAACAACCCACATGCACATAGAAATGTGCTAGTCAAACTCCCCGAGATTAAAATCTATTCTGGTGGAAACTTTGTTAAATCTACAGTTCTTGTATGGCGTGACACTGAGACTTACCTTTCCTCCTCGCAGAATGTGGTACCAGACGGAAGTGCCCCCGAAGTCAATGTGGAAATCTGTGAAGCAGCCCTGCACACTCATGAGACAGTACCTGAGAGACATGAAGGATTGAAAATAATAAAAACATAACACAAGGTTAAAATGTTAAGGAAAACAGACAAAACAGAACAGAGATAGCTAAGGGTGAACCACCATAGCCTTTGCACTGATACATGAGAGTTGATGTAATGATGTTTAACTACAGCACAGCAAATGTTAAATGTAGTTAATTTACTCACTTCTGCACTTTGGGATAATGCATGTCTATGATGGCATTGGTGGAGTCCCTCTGCCTCTCCTTGAGATGACGGGGCCACATGTTGTCCACCCAGTCAATACAGTCCACCTGTGTAATACAGAAGAACACATTCAAACTTTCAGCACCAAACCCAAGACTACTCTGATGACTGGCACTACTTTATGCATAAAACACACCAGAGCTTGCAAATAACAAGAGGTGGTGATGATGTTCTATATTTTTTTTTCCCCACCAAAAGTTGCTGTAACACATACAGCTAACTGTATGAAGCTGTATGTACATCTGTAAACGTGACGTGTGAAACTGTAAAATCTCACCGAAGCTGGTCGTTTCACCAAGTTTTCCAGCCTGGTGTGGCTGAACTCCAGGCTGATGACGTTGTAGAGTTTTTCTCTTTCCGATGGGGGCGTCTCATAGTATCGTCGCCACTGAGCCATCGACATCTCAATTCCTTTCTGGGTGTTCACATCCATAACGTCTACAATACGTCGACTACCTGTATACACATTGTCAACTCAGATCATTGTAATCAAATCCAAATTTAACAGCCTAATACTCATTATGCACAAATCTTTTTGAACATAAGAAACTTTAAAACAATTTCATACAGATCTTAGGTTGGTTTGTCTTTTTAAAAATGAAATTAAAAAATCTAAGGACTGAATAATAGAATGAGTTTGAGGGCTACTTTCAGCTGTTTTCTTGCCACAAGGGGTCGTCACAGCGGGTAACTCTGCATGTTTGATTTGACAGAGTTTTACACCAGATGCCCTTCCTGACGCAACCCCAAAGGGGATTTCTATCTCCAGCTGGAACTGAACTGGTGACCTTTTGGTTACCAAGCAATTGTGTAAATGGAGCAGGACAGTTTGCAAAATTAAAAGTCAATTCTTTATTGCTTCGTCAGGTGGTCACAATGCTAGAATTTCAAGCTTGATACCAATGCACAGGAAAATGCTCAAAATCTTTTTCTATAAAACTGGTGTAAAATAAATGATCAAAAAATTAAGCGATAAAAATTAAGGTGTTTTTCATAAAGATTAGAACAATACAAAATATAACAGTGACATTATTTATAAATTGACTGATGTAGTGTAAAAATATTAACAATTATTAATCAAAATATTTTAAGAAAATAACTATATTTTTAGGTTCTCTGGGGTACTGCTGTGCTTCTAAAGACTTCATTTTTGTTGCTGATCAAATAGAGCTGTTAGGGTAGCTGCTACTGTTTCTAATTGCTGGTAGACTTTTCTCAACTTCAGTCTAGGACTTTCAAAGAAACAACATTTTTAAGACACAAATAATTATGTTATCCTGTTATATCAACACCATCTGTTATGATATTAAAGACGGGCAGAACTGATAATGTTTGCTGCCTAGCTCCAACATGCTATCATTAGATATAGCCACTACCTTAATGGTAACTCAACAGACAACTAATGTGACTATTGGACAAAGGTACCTTTGGTTGCTTTTTTTTTTTAACCCACAAAGGTTGCCACTGTGGATGGATCCACGTTTGATTTGGCAAAAATTTTATGCCAGATGCACTTCCTGATGCAACCCTCCCAATTATCCAAGCTTGGGACTGACACTAGGAATACACTAGCCTATGACCCCTGAGGCTGGGTTGTGGCTATCAGTAAATTACTTAATCTGAATGGGGATAAAAAAGAAACTTACCTACAAACAACTTTACATCACTCACACTAAAATCAGGATCCGGCATTCTGTAAGACAGGTAATAATTTCACTTGTAATTTCACAGTGAATAATTTTCTCTAATGTCAGCAGTGGTGAAAACAGTCAAATCAGTCTCTTACTGCATGCCAAGGCCATCAGTAGTCTTAAAGATAATAGGGTCCCTGAGTCCCTCCCTCTGGATGTATTCAAATGTGAAATCTAAAAAGAAGATGCACACATTAAAGACAAAAATATGCCCAAAAGACACAAATAAGACATTTATAATAGCCCACTTACAACAAAACTGAAACAGTACAAATTGGCATAGACTCTTATCCAATTAACACACTATGAAGCAAACAGAGTTCACAAAAAAACAGCATGTCACCTTACCTTACAAAGCTCTAGATGTAATCACAAAAGATCCTGTTATTAAAATTTTTTTAAATATACTTGCTGATGCCTCACCTTTACCCTCCATATATTTGACCAAGTTATTGCCAAATCTCGTACAATGCAGCTTCTCCTCCAAGTCAAACATTCGTTTTCCTTCAATTTCATCATCTGAGATTCCATCATCCTGATAGCGGCGCCGTGTTCCCGTACGCTGGGGATATAAGGTAGTTTTCAGTTAAACTCTGGTAGGGTTCCCACCTGAAAACCTTAGAATTAGCTGGGGGTTATTTTGTACAAAAAAAAAATCAGGACATTTAAACAAAACCATGCAGAATTTGAACTTCATTCCAGGAAATTTTTCAGTTCGGGGCTTGTAACTTGGGAAACAAAAGTTGTATTAACGTAAAATTTTGTAGGGCTTCATAAATTATGCGATATAGACCGAGAATCCCAACTGTGTAAAAAAAACATCCTCCAAGAAAAACAACCAGTCTTTCCAGTTTTTCCAGAGTTTATCTGAACTTCACTGTCTACAAATACGTCTCAAAACAATATCTGAAAAATACTGTTTATTAAACAGTTTGAGGCATAAAGGGCAAATGAACAAGGCACTATTTTGTCTCATCCAGCAAACCTCGGGTGTGAAGGGAAATCCCCTGCTCAGCATAACCACACAGGTTTAGGAGTTAGCAACACTGGTGACTTTCCTGTCTTCACCCTGTGGCAATAACCCTGTGAGGACTGTGATCAATCAGTTTCTTGTCAACCTACTGAAGCTTTGTATCAGAAACTTAAATCATTTACAAATGTGATATGAGTATTTAACTATCCACATGGTCACTAAACCACAACAATTCAAAGAACAGTTTGACATCTTCAAGTTGAATAGTCACAGAAAATAAAGATAGATGCATGAAATCTGTTCAGTGATGAACTTTTACTAAATATAAAAAACTAAAATAAAAGAAAAATAGCATAGTTTTCATATGCTGTATCATGCATACTAAAGTTATCGCTCAAAAAAAAAAGAAAAAAACACATCAGCTGATGGGCAGCACACTACCATCTATAGTAGGGGTATCTATACCCCAGCAATAAAGAAAAAAACTAAAACTACCTTTAGTGGTAGTGAAAAAGCTTTTAACAAAGAGCTGGATAAATGTAAACCAATCCAAACTGATCTTTCAGCCAGATACAAAAGCAGTTTATGTGGGAAAAACAGTACTACAGTATTACAATAGCAAGGGTTAATCTGCTACACACTGCCCCCCCCCTTTAACCCCCCTACTGCCATTCACCCTATGGAGCACTGCTTGGCAAGACAGATGGATGAAACACAGCAATCCTGTCCTTAGATCTCCCCACCCCCATCTCTTCACCACAAATGTAGTTTTATTTAAACCTTAATGCTCCTTACTTTCGCAACTGAGGAGCACTGTAACCATTAATATGAAACTAAACCAGGTTAATATTACAAAACAAACCCAGGCTAATGCTTCAAGACAAAAGTAATAAGAGCAGTAAAGGGAATTAATAAACATTGAAATTAGGAAACCATTTAATGCATGCTTTTATTAGGTTTTGTACAACAAAAATACCAGTCAATAATAACAGGAAGACTTTTTTAACTAATATAAATATATCTGATATTCAGCTTTGATCCCCTCTCACTGGAATAACTGGTATCAGCTGGTATAATGTTTTGAGTACAAACCGCGGATGGAAAGCTTGCAGTTTATTGCTTTACAGCAACAGGGAAGGAGGTGAAACAGGGTCACAGAACAAATGCTGCCAGTTTAGACACTGAACTTGACCTTTTCTTGAACCCAGAGCCTTTACACAGGTTCACTGCCGTTGTTATCATCATTAGGGTGCCACACGAAACAAAAAAAGGACCACTATCGTGAACACAATGTGTAAAAAGAAAAGCGGGCAGTTCCAGCCAAACACATCAATTCTCATTCACTAAATTACTTTGTGTCCATAAAACAAAACAAAAAAAATTAAACACGAAAAAGTCGCCCTGCTAACACAAAACAACGGATCTGGGGATTTAACAGTTGGGTGAAGTTAACTTACCAGGCGTTTGCTGTACCGTGTATGAGAATCCTCCATTATCCCTATAGGAGAAACACAAGTTTCTGGTCATACCGATTAAGAATCCAACTAAGCCCGACTGTTTTAGTTTGTTTTTACATCCAATCGGACAGAAACACACCCCCTCTCAGCTAAGATAGCCCCTGCTAACGTTAGCGAACAGTTACTTTAGCCAGAACGCTACGGTTAGCATCACACATAAAATTACCAGCATAAATGTTCAACATGCGTCATTGTATTAAGATCATTGCCTATAAGCACAGCTTCATTTTAAAACAAATACCCAGAACCACCGTGTCCATTTTCTGCCGTTTATTAAATGGCCTTATCGGCTAGCGTAAACTAGCTCAATCGGTAAGTCGTCCGCTATCACTAACGCTAGCTAGCTGCTGTTAGCTTCTGTACGCGGTAGTTGTAAGCTTCTTTATCGTTACCTCCGCGTTTTAACTCCTTTTAGGCGCAGCGGTCACAGTAACGTTTCCCAACTAGAGCGTCCAAAGCCTCCCCGCAAAGTTTCTCCCCATGTTATGGGGTAACAGCTGTGTATATTGTTGTGTTTATTATTGTGCGATAAAGTTAGAACGACTCGAAGACAGAGACGCCATTTTCAGCTGGTCAAAAAACACACACACATACACACGAAGCGGAAAAAAAAGGAAAAACGCGTAGGACCCACCTCCCTATTTACTCCACTGCTCCGAGATATTAGCATAGAGCCGCTCTCATTGGGCACAGCATGTGCTATTTAGAGCAGATTAGCATATGTTAACATACGAGTGTGTTTGGTTTGTCTTCTTCTGTGTGACCGCTCAAAGGTGAATTTATTTTTACGTCAGCTCTCGTAGAAGATTCATTTACACTGGGTCAGGAGGTGTCAAAAAAAGCATAATTGCCTGTATTTAAACTGCTCTATAATCTGTCAAACGTGACTCATGAATGATATCAGGTCATTTTGAAACAGAAAGAACATTTCTGTCACATAGTTGAAGACTCAATCACTTTTTTTTGGCAATGACTTTTATATATCCTTTATTTATCCAGGTAAAAAGTAAAAAAAAAAAAGTTAAAAAATGTCTTTTCAAGAGAACTCTAGCCAAGAGAGCAGCAGAAATTGCAACAAGCATAACGCCACAGTTCTATAAAGATATTCTAAGTGTCAGAAAAGGACTCAATTGGTTGTAATGTAGAACTCAGAGTCATAAAGATACTTGCAAAACAGGTCATTTCTTCATTTTATATATAAAACCCCTTCATAAATCCTGTTGTCTACAGTCTATTTACCAACATAAGCAAAGATATTAGATATCAACAAAAGACATGGTAATCACTTTTTAGTGAAGCACAGGGTCACCAAAGTTTACCCACAGAATTAAACTAAAAAAATTTCCCAGTATAATGCACTGCAGTTCTTTCTGAAGTGATGGGAATGGACAGAAAATTAAAAGCAGTTTGAATCATAAAATGAAGAAAATGACATTCAGTTTAAAAAATCTCTGCACCTGAAGGTTTTGTGCATTTCTGTTGTGATCTGTGAACTGCAATATACATGTTACATACATACACGTCTTACAGCATACTCAGTGAATATAACAAGAAATAGCCTGTGATGTCTGGCATAATTACAGAGAAAGGCTTTTAAATATGTTGCCCTTGTTTTTCAGAATAATCTACAGAAGGACCTGAAATTGTTACAACTGGTTATGAAGGGGGAGTTTAAGTCCAAATTAAAGGAGCAAGAGAATAGTTCTCTTGGTCGGTGTGACTAAGTTTGATGTTGCTCTTCCAACATCAATCATGATTCTGATGTTTGTGTTCACTGAATGTCAGTTTCTTTACTTGTTATATTGTTACGTGTTATATTTGTTGCAATTTCTACTGGCCTCTTGGTCAGGTCTCTCTTGAAAAAGAGAATTTAGACAGATAGATACTTTATTGATCCAGAAGGAAATTAGGGCAATGAGACTTTACCTGGTTAAATAAAGAATATAGGGTAGTGAGGTAAAGGTTGTTTTTCACTTGGTTATATGTTCTGAGCTATTTAAAAATCTTGTCTGTGGCTCAGGTGAACATTTTCAGATTGTACTTTTAATACTTAAATGTACAAACAAAACAAAAAACAAGAACAAACAAGTACAAAAGTATTAGCAACAAAAAGTAATGTGTATGTGGTATATACACCAACTGGCCACCATATTAGGTACACCTGTTCAACTGTTTGTTAACACAGATCTCTAACCAGCCAATCACATGGCAGCTACTCAGTGCATTCAAACATGTAGGCATGGTCAAGACAAGCTGTTGAAGTTCAAACTGGGAATCAGAATGAGGAAAAAATGTGATTTAAGTGACTTTGAATTTGGTATGGCTGTTCATGCCAGGTGGGCTGGTCTGAGTATTTAACAAACTGCTTATCTACTTGGATTTTCCCACACAAGCATCTCTAGGGTTTACATTGAATGGTCCTAAAAGAAGAGAACATATCCAGTGAGCCGCAGTTCTCTGAGTGAAAATGCCATGTTGATGCCAGAGGAAAATGGCCAGACTGATTTGAGCTGATGGGAAGGCAACACTAACTTATACTTGTTACAAGTCGTGCAAACAATATCTCTGAATGTGCAACATGTTGAACCTTAAAGCAAATGAGCTACAGCAGATGAAAACCGCTCCCGTGAGCTAAGAAAGGAAAGTGAGGCTACAGTATACACTGACTCACCCAAATTGGACAATGGCAGACTGGAAAAATGTTGCCTTGTCTGAAGAGTCTCCGTTTCTGCGGCAACATTCAGACGGTAGGGTCAGAATTTGGTGCAAACAACATGAAAGATTGGATCCATCCTGCCTTGTGTCAATGGATCAGGCTGCTGGTGGTGTAATTGTGTGGGGATATTTGCTTTGCACCGACTGAGCATCATTTAAACACCAAAACCTGCCTTCGTATTGTTGCTGATCATTGTTCCCTTTATGATCACAGTGTACCTATCTTCTGACGGATGACTGCTTCCAGCAGGATAGCGCACCATGTCAAAAAGCTCAAATCATCTCATGCTGGTTTCTTGATCATGACAGCGAGTTCACTGCACTCAGATAGCCTCCACAGTCACCAGATCGCAATCCCATAGAGCACCTTTGGGATGTGGTGGAATGGGAGAGTCTCATCTTGGATGTGGAGCTGACAAATCTGCAGCAACTGTGTAGGTTCCAACCTGGTAATGGGGGGACACACCTAATGAAATGACCAGTAAGTTTTTATTGTTTTATGTATCTTGTTATCAGTGGTAAAAGTACTTGCTCTCAGTGGCATCTCCTACTTAAACAGCAGCTAAACATTTAATTATTTTTAGAGTGACATATCAGTATTATGGCAAGTTGCTCCTGCTGTATTAGCATGGACATTGAATTTTAATGTTTAAATGTAATAGAAACACTCAGATAACACACATTTGCATTTTAAAATTGTGCTTTAATGCAATAAATACTTGAGTACATGCAGTTACTGTAGCACATGGCACTATTATACCAGAGCTGCAACTGTGTACCACCACCAGAACATTGTCCCATCTGATGTAATGACCTGTTTAGCTGATCTGTGGTTTTCATTTAAGGTAGTGTCACATTCTAATCTTTATATATACATTTTAAAATCTAATCTTTATATTTTACTTGACTAAAAGTACTGTATTCTACACACTCAAATGCTAGCACCGGCACCCTGTCAGTGGAAAAGCGGCCTGTATGTACTTTAGGGAAAACGCATCCTTACTTTTAAATGTACATTTTGTTTAAGTGCAGTGGCGCCAGATGAAACCGTAATATAACTTTACTAAATTTTTATTTTTATTTACTAGGCACCCTGTTTTACCTGTCCTTATGATGCTCAATTAAGTTTCTTCCGATTCCCAGTCCTGATGACTCTCCAAACACCGAGCAGGAAAGCGAACGCACCCTCACCTAGTCCCCGCCCCGCGTCGTGTGGATGGGCCGGGCTTGAAGCTGGTTAGGAAGAGCAGCTAGACGGGGATGAAATGAGGTCAGGAAAGGTCTTCATACGCGGATGCAAAGTCGTGCCTATATTAGCTGGTGCTTTTACATCTTTGACATAGGAAAATAAGTACATACGGTCGGTACTATGCAAGTCAAAATCGTGACATCAGAAGCACCAGGCAGAGGCGCTCAGCTGAGCCTCATACAAGAAGGGAGCTGCACACAACACTTGGTGTAACGCACATAAATCTTTTATTATATAACAGGCTTTATTGAGATAACACAGCCATTGAGCGACTGACAGTCGCTGCTACAGAAAAGACCATCAGTACGAGCGTTTCAGCAGCACAGACAGATCACACACACGCACGCACCACAAAGTCACACACATTTTTATTATATTATGACAAACTGGCCAAAAACAATACCACTAAACTGGACACTTTGGAACAGACCATTTTGGAGCCAAGACAGCAAAATAATTAATTTTGTATATTAAAAAAAAATCGCCATGTATGCTTATGAAGTTTTATGAAATCCTTGGAAACGTTTTCCTGATAATTACAATTTCTCTGAACCCGGGATTTTCCCTTGATGCACCACCAGGAGGCGGTAGATTATATGGACCAATATGATTAGAAGTCACATGCCAAGCCACCTGGGTGAGAAATCTACACACAGCACATTTCAAACACTTCACACAGCAAGAAAAATCATTAAAATTCAGATTATTAATAAAAGGTAGGGTGCACGGGAAAGATGTGGTTCTTAAAAAAAATGAAAAAAAATGAAAGGAAATAAAATAAAATAAAACCACCTTCAAATCAAGCTTTGGGTCAACGTTGAGGAGCATCAAGGAAATATTGGTATTTTTGGAGAAATCCTCATGCCTAGAAACATCACACAGAGACAGAAGAAAGACAGTCTTTAAGTCTTTTCAGTGAGCCAGCAGAAACAGTAGCGCTGGAAGGCTTTTTCTTTTTTACCTGTGTAAACCCTTTTTATGAGAAGAAGCTGTAGAGATAGGAGAACCCAACAATCCCAATGATGGCACAGCACAACGTAATCATCATTTTTTTCTGAAGATGCAATCAGAAGCATACAGTAGTCAGACAACAATGAGAGGAATTACGCTTCACACAATTAACTGACAGGCACTGGTTTGAGGAAATGATTGAGCAAAAGGAGAACAAAGGATTATAGAGGTTAGTGTGCAACTCGGTGTGTGCGTGTAGAGCGGAAAGGTGAAACGACTTACCCCTTTTGACACGTGCACCAGTCTTTAAAAGATGTACTTTGCAACACTGTGGTTAAAATGCTGACAGCTGCTACTACACTCCGATAAAACACACATTTACACCACTCCTCTGCAACAAGCAGTTGTCAGAAAGTGTAAAAATTCAGTTACATAGTTACAATTCTGCAAGTCACATGACAAAGGAAACACCAGTCCATTTCACACATAAAATCTTTAATTTCTGGTAAAAATCACTGACACTTAAAACAGATACAAAAGCTTCAATTTCTTTTCATGTTCCAGTCTGTGCCAATTACTCGAAATAAAAGAGCAGACTGTGGGGCTAAAGGACGATGCTGGGGGATTCTCATTTTCAAGTGTTTCATGGAAAACCAGAATAAAAAAAAAAAGGCATTAATTTTAGGTTTATAATTACATGACTGAAAAAGGCCCAACTCCCTTATGGCACTTTTCTCTTCATGACAGCTTGATGTTTACCTGTGATACAGTGCTTTCATGCACGGCTGGCATCACATGTTTTAATTACCCTGTTAAAGCCACGGGATGGCAACCTATGCACTTTGGTTTAGTAAACTCTCAGTTTCAAAGATTGTCTTTATGAAGAAATGAAATGAAATGAAATGGAATGAATGAAATGATGGCAAACAACCATTACTCAACTGTGAGGTAACAAATCTAATGCAACCTAATATACAGCCCTGAAAAAAAAATCCTGTCTTGTGCATGTTCTTTTTAAAAAAAAAAAAAAATACAGATGTTTTAATGTATATTAACATTGTTTATTTAATTTTTTTTTTTTTTTTTTAAAAAGGAGGTATAATGTTCACTTTAGTTTAGATTGTTCATTAAGACTCAATGGACTTTCTGGAGGACGTAGTTTGTGGTGCGATTGAACTGGTTAGAGTAAGAGGGGTTTCCCCACCCGCCATTCACCAATGACAGCAGTCTAAATATTAGACAAACCTATGAAGTAAAGAGCAGCACAGTCCAGAAGAACACAAACAGCCCCCATGATGTTAATAAAGTCAGACCATCTCATCTCTAAGGGTGTGTAAACAAAAACTGAACATTATAACGTCACAAACATAAGCTGTACAGCAGAATGTATCTAAAACTGGCAACTCAGTAGTAAGACCTAAAATGTGCCTGTTAAAGCATTTCCCAATAGTAAGAACACTAGCCAAGGCTACTTTACAGAGTGTCCGTTTGTATGTGACTTTATAAGATATTTTAAACAATTAAAATAAATACAGAGATTATTCTGGTACTTATGGGAAACAAACTACTAGTGTTACTACCAGACTCTCTAAAATTCCTTTGGCATTACAATATTTTTACAGCACTTTAACAGGAGAGATAACTGTGTCCATATACGCAAAAGGTTTGGTTTGGCTTTTGAAAAAGAATCAAATTACAGCTGCTGCGAGTAAGCAAGAAATGCATGTTCATCACACTCGCCTTTAAGTTCATAAAATGTGGTCCCATAAGTGCAATCCTTCACATTTTTAAAAACAAACCACCCTGGGGCTCTCTAAATGTACAAATCACTCGAGAGCACACGACAATTCATTTACATGGCGATTACAGAAATTCGAGCTACATATTTGGAAACATTAAAGTGCTGGAACGCTGACCCCCCCACAAACAAACAAACACCCCTACAGCAGTGAACATTTACTGGGGAGCTTTTCAATCTTAAAATCAGCTGATTCTCTTGCAGCAAATGTTGATCAGTGAAATGTTTAGTGACACTGGAGTGATGCCCCCCCCCCATTCCCTTTTCACTTTCACAGAGGTACAATAGAGAATGTACCTTATAAGTCAGCTTTGGTCTTGTTTCCTCATTTGTAGCAGAGCATTGTCAAATGTCCAAAGCTGAGGGAGTCAGACATGCCTCTGTCTGCCTTTTTTCACCCCCAGAGGTCAAACTTAACACCAGAACTTCAGTCTTATTTGATTGAGAATTTCTGCAGGTTAAATATTCTTATACCCATATGGAGTGATCAGTATCAGGTTTTCATCTGCGGGCTGGCTGATGAATAGGATGAAGAGGATGTTGAATACACATGTGATGATGGTAACGATCAGTCCTGCTATAGTGTCTGGGTGAGGACGATGATGAGGATAATGAGAAGCAGCACAGCACAGGCCACGGCAATAATTATCTTCTTCTACAGAGAGGGAGAAACATGCAGGAATAGTGTTGATGATGGGATAAATACAACTGAAAAGAACCCACAAACCAAAACACCAGCTTTGGCAAACTCACCGCTATTGTAAACCAGAGGCAAAAGATGCAGCACAGGAGAACACCACCACACCAAAGTATTTCCAAAAAAAAACAACAAAAAAACAAAACAAACCACACACCTCAAGTAAGCCCCATGGATGGTAAGAAAACACACACAAAGCCTCAAAAGAAGGGCAAACTCCTTCCCAAAGCATGCCTAACAGACACACACCCATTATATAGCAGGTATTTGCTCAGTTACTCACCCTTAGCTCTCTTACTCAAATATCTCATCATCATTTCTTTAATCCCAATGACAATCCAATTGCCAGAGCCACTATGATCACCAAGACCACCACAATCACAACTATTATCACCATTTTCTGTTGGGGGACAATCAAGACACACATTGTCATGAGATCCAATCTCAGTGGATAACAACAATACGTGTGTGCAACAGTACATCGGGGCCTGTACTAAATGATATCAAAGAATGTATCAGAAAACACAGATTATTGTTGAGGCTTATTAACCACACAAACTGCACAAGTATTGCTCAAGACTGATAAACAGGTTCTCAAGTTGACAGTGATGACTTTGTTTTCATGCTAATACAACCGTTTTTGCAAGCACATTTTGTAACAGCCAGAAGCTAGCCCACATCTTCAAACAGACAACACAGCAAATGTCAACACAGCAGTCATGTGCAAACTGAATATAAACACAGCAGTAAGACTGAAGCTGAAGAGAAAGGACAGAAAGAAAAGAAGCTGTCAGTGAGTGTGTGTGTGTATGTGTTGTATTAAGTGGGAGGGAGGGTGCTTTATATTCAGGTACTTGTTGTCGGGCCAGTCACAGTGGTGTCTAAAGCACAGGGATCCACAGGCCACAAGGTGGTAACAGGTAGAAGGGGTCGGAGTGCACAAGTCACCACAGCTGGGAATGGTCTTCGTGTGATCAAACAGGTTTCCCAAAAGCATTCTCTTTTGAAAGAGAAATTCCAATTACTCCCAACCTGAAAATGAGACACCCATGACCAGGAGCTGGCTTCAGGACTCCTGCTTTGTGGCTGAGGACTGTGTGCAGGCCTCTCTGGGACAGATCCTCTGAGGACAGGAAATAACACCATACAAGAGGACGTGACGGGCTCTAGTTCTGTTTGAACCAAAACACTCAGTGACACAATGGTAGTTAACCAAGTTTTATTTTCCCAAACAGTCTGATTGTGGTGCTCTCATACCTTAGTTAATGCCATCATTGTGTGCAAATCTAAATTAGGGTACCTACTGCTACAGATTTTTAAATTCAAGATTACCTAACAGACGACTGCAGAGCATGCTAACATGGTTAATACCATTATAATGTTCGTTATCCAGGTAATAGTTACCTTAATTTTGCATGTGTACTATGCTGCATAAGGTTGAGAGGGCAGAGCAGAAGTTTAACCAGCTGAGACTGTGCATCTTCACTTCTTTTTTTTTTTAAAACTGCACCTACATCTCATTGTGGACTGAACACGTCAGAGCCATACTCACCATATTTGTCCAGATTAAACCACACAAGTGAGTGATGTGAAACACCCATTGTGCATTTTACTTTACTGACAGCACCCAAAGTCAAGTGTGTCACTCAAACAAATAAAACCCAATTTGCCTCCGTGTTCTAATACCAGGCAGTGAACAGACAACAGGCTGTAGCTACTGCTACTGTCACTTATTTCTAGTACAGCGGGACTTGGGGGGCTATGGACAAACACTAATGCTTGTATGCTTGTTTTAAATGTATTTATAAGTTTGTTTGTTTTTACAAATCTAAACACTGCTCATAAAATTAAAAAAAAAAAATACTGGCAAGTATAATAAAAGTCTGTTCCTGGGAGATACAGTATTTATGACTGTAATTATCATTGAAAATATATATATATTTTAAATACAGAGAAACAAGGCTTTAAATGTTCTATGTATTTTGACCATTTTGTGTTTCACTGTGATTACCTATGGCACTAAATTTACAAAACCCATAAAGTGCATTTTTATGAGTCAATTAAATGTAAGTTCTAAGCAAAATTCCTTGTATTTTGTATAATACAGTGGTACGCAAAAGTTTGGGCACCCCTGATAATTTTCATGATTTTCCTTTATAAAACATTGGCTGTTCGGATCAGTGTTAGGATTATTCTGTAAACTTTCTTCTGTTTACATTGAATTCTCATATCTTCTGTTTTCATGAGTTTTATATTACACTGTTGTTTTATTTTGAAGTGTACAGGAAATACATTCATACATATATATATATATATATATATATATATAATACATACAAGATACAGACCCTCACGTAGGCTGCGTATACAAATGTAACTTACAGACATTCTACAGAATGCTTACTACCATATATGGTAAGGGAAGAGCCAAGAATGCTGTTTATTGCATGTTGTAAACTGAGTTTTATGTAACCCACGTGATTTTATTGTGAAGGTCTGTAATAAAAGCGGAATAAGGAGGTTGATCCGGAGGGAGACCGCTTCCTCCTGCCCAGTGAACGGTCACGTCCCTTTGGCCGGGAGCTGAGCTCAGAGGATGGGATTTTTCCTCCTTGCGCAAGTAAAACTGAGAAGCTGTTGGTGAATCTGTTATTTGTTAATTTAGAATGATTTTGAACCTATCATCAGCAATTTCAGTTAAATATATCATATAGCAGACAAACACAGTGATATTTGAGAAGTGAAATGAAGTTTATAGGATTTACAGAAAGTGTGCAATAATTATTGAAACAAAATTAGGCAGGTGCATAAGTTTGGGCACCCATGTCGTTTTATTGATTTGAATACCTTTAGCACTAATTACTGGAACACAAAATTTGTTTTGTAAGCTCATTGACCCTTGACCTACATACACAGGTGAATCCAATTATGAGAAAGAGTTAAGGTGGCCAATTGCAAGTGTTTCTCCTCTTTGCATCTTCTCTGAAGAGTGGCAACATGGGAGCCTCAAAACAACTCTCAAATGACCTGAAGACAAAGATTGTTCAGCATCATGGTTTAGGGGAAGAATCCAAAAAGCTATCTCAGAGATTTCAGCTGTCAGTTTCCACTGTGAGAAACATAGTGAGGAAATGGAAGACCACAGGCACAGTTCTAGTTAAGGCCCGAAGAGGCAGGCCAAGAAAAATCTCAGATAGGTAGAGGCGATGAATGGCGAGAACAGTCATAGTCAACCAACAGAGCAGCTCCAAAGACCTACAACATCATCTTGCTGCAGATGGTGTCACTGTGCATCGTTCAACTATTCAGCACATTTTGCACAAGGAGAGGCTGTATGGGAGAGTAATGCAGAAGAAGCCTTTTCTGCACACATGCCACAAACAGAGTCGCTTGAGGTACGCTAAAGCACATTTGGACAAGCCAGCTTCATTTTAGGATAAGGTGCTGTGGACTGATGAAACTAAAATTGAGTTATTTGGACATAACAAGGGGCGGTATGCATGGCAGAAAAAGAACACAGCATTCCAAGACAAACACTTGCTACCCACAGTAAAATTTGGTGGTGGTTCCATCATGCTGTGGGGCTGTGTGGCCAGTGTAGGTACTGGGAATCTTGTTAAAGTTGAGGTTCGCATGGATTCCAGTCAATATCAGCAGATTCTTGAGAACAATGTTCAAGAATCAGTGACAAAGTTGAAGTTGCACCAGGGCTGGACACTTCAACAAGACAACGACCCTAAACACTGCTCAAAATCTACTAAGGCATTCATGTAGAGGAACAAGTACAATGTTCTGGAATAGCCATCTCAGTCCCCAGACCTGAATATTATTGAAAAATTGTCTTGTGATTTAAAGCAGACTGTCCATGCTCAGAACCCATCAAACCTGACTGAACTGGAGATGTTTTGTAAAGAAGAATGGTCCAAAATACCTTCAACCAGAATCCAGACTCTCATTGGGAGCTATAGGAAGCATTTAGAAGCTGTTATTTCTGCAAAAGGAAGATCTACTAAATATTGATGTAATTTTTCTGATGGGTGCCCAAACTTATGCACCTGCCTAATTTTGTTTCAATAATTATTGCACACTTTCTGTAAATCCTATAAACTTCATTTCACTTCTCAAATATCACTGTGTTTGTCTGCTATATGATATATTTAACTGAAATTGCTGATTTATAAAAGGAAAATCATGAAAATTATCAGGGGTGCCCAAACTTTTGCATACCACTGTACATGTTGAATGTAAAGACAGCAGGCACACATTTTTCTACTTTTGGTCAAGTTTCTATCTTTGTAATCAAGTCTCTGAGGTCAAAGTTGCCCTACCTACAATTTTCAAAAGTCAAAAATAACTTATTCTGGTAATGTAGGGATTAGAGTACTTTACATGTATGACTACTTAGATGTCACAGGTTAAGATAATTGTCATTAATATTTTTTTTAGATGCATTACTTATAAAGAATCAATGATGTGTTTAAAGTATAGTACTCTTGTAAATGTATTTAGCTGTAATCCAGTGGCCTTTCATATTACATTCCCCTCTGTGATGAAAGCTCACTCCTTTAAAAAGAACAGAACAATCATGAATCACTGCTACAACAGCACAATCACTGTAAATTGCTATATTAACTTACTCTAAAGGTCACAATGTTAATAAAATTACAAAAAAAAATAGCAAAACATAGTTAGCATAGCTGAAACTGTTTGGTTTTTTTGGTGGCATTTCCCATTCTCACAGTAGATCAGTCCAGAGAGCAGAGCCTGTACCCGAGACATCCCCAAATTGGAGTTGTTTTCACACCATTTACAACCCTATACAGTCTGCATCACAGCTGTATGAGGGTGCGGTTTCAGCAGTACCTATTAGCTTCCACTCAACATGAGACAGAAGAAAGCAGAGTACATTTTGATGTACTAAACATATTTTAATGTACAGTCAGGCTTGAGAACTCTCTTTTTTTTTTGCTCCGTGTTGTCCAATTTATTCCGTTCAGTTGTTCATACAGTATCCCTCTGATTTCTGTCCTGCTTGTTCAGAACTGTACTTTAATTAGTACATGCAAAGTAATTTTTTTTTTTATTCCATTGCTTTTGGGAAACCTGACCACTGTTTTTGATAATTCACTCACACGGCGAGCCTCTTGCTGAAACTTTGCAGCTTTTTTAGTGTCTGCTACAGCCCGCTCCACAAAGCCCACCGACTGGTCCATGTTGCTCTCAATCCTGTCAATCATTCCACCCTGATGTGAACAACATCAGTGGTCACGAAAAGCAGCAGTGCAATAAAAGAAAACGGGACATATAGACAGACAGACACAGAGAGAAGCTGCCACAAATCCAACAGTTGCGGTGAACCAGCAATGCAACAGCTGGTGCAAATGGCAACGTGTGAGAGTATTGGATGAGGGAGGGTGAGAGATGTGGTGAGGGAGGATATGCAGACACCCTGTGGTTTAAATGTGTCAAACAGTGAAAAGTGCAACAGTGTATAGGAGATAAGCAAGAGAAACAGAAGGCACAAGCAGACTTGTGCGATAGCTGAAAATAAAAATAAAATACATTACCTTGCGTGCTTTGGTCTGATACCTTACAGCTTTTTTGGTCTGTTCCTTTGCCACAGCTATATGGTCCACTGACTTGGATAAATTCTGCTCTATGTTGTCTACCAAGTCACCCTGAAAGACATAACATTCAGTAAGGTACCAACACTACAGTAGAAAAGAGTAGCAGACTGGTTTAATCAGGGATGAATACATCTGGTTAGGGATGTATTACATGTTCATCAACAAAATAGATTTAAAACCTCCACTGAGGAAGTTTGTTTTGAAGTCTGTCAGTTAACTTTCACTGGAATAACTTTTATAGCCTTGACAGAGATATAAGGTCAGTGGCAGCAGTAGGCATTACTTTTCTTAAAAACAAAAAAAACAAAACAACAAGGGCATTAGCCTTGGTAAAGAATTGGTTCTCCAAGCGCAATTCTAGTTTTCCTCTGTAAGTAAGCTCTTCAAATATAAACCTGTAATTAAAAGTGGCAGAAAAAAAAATTCCAAAGAAATCTAACAGTAAACATATGCAAAACAATGACCCTTACCTTACACAAGCCTTTTCCTCAGAAAGCATGGTGCAAGCAGCAAGAAATGTGTGGTTATATTTAAGTAACATACATAGGCTAACTGTTCTACTGTATGTGCCTGTACCAATTAGTGAGAAGTTGGTTCCATCAATGACGAGTGATGGGATGGAGATGACATTGGCAGAAGAGAGCAAAGGGCAAAGGAAAGACATGAAGCTAGAAAAGAGGAAATGGAGAGAGGAAACAGAGTAATGAGGAGCATAGAGTTGGATGCAGTCAGGACTGAATACAAAGCAAATAAGAGGATTTAAGGATGAAGTCCATTAATGAACAAGTAAACTAACTGAAATCATAGGCAGGTAGATAAAGAGGAGCGTACCTGGCTCTCGACCAGCATGGCGATGTCTACAAACATATCGTGCAGCTCCTTAATACTACTTTCCAGACGGACGATGTCTTTGTGTCTGGCTTCAATCTCACTCAGGGCTTGTTTGGAGATCCCTGAGTCTATAATCTGTGGAAAGGAGAGGCTTACCATCACCACACAGGATCGGTTTAAACACAGGCATGAAAACCTGCCTGTGTTGGCAGCCAAATAAATATTTGACAGTGACTAAAATCGAATGTCACTCTTTACTGGTTAAAATTAGGCACTGTGTCTTCACTTAAACAGGAACAAGCAAGAAAACAGTTTCTGTAAAAGAACCTAGAGATCATAATGCAGCCAGTACCAGTTAAACTAACCAAATGTTTGTAAAAAAAAAACCAAAAAACAGTCAACCAGCAGTTGGACTATTTTTCTCCTTACCAGTTATGCTAGGTCAGGGGTCAGCAACCCGCGGCTCCGGAGCCGCATGCGGCTCTGTGCGGCTTGGGGAAGTAAATTATAAGCAGTGTTCTAGCTAGCGGTTGATCGCTGGGCACTCCGTCTTGCTGAGACGCTCTTGCGCCGGGCTGAGGATTACACCTCTTCATTTTTGGAACTGTCACTGCATTTAGCAGACAGGAGAGTACTATGCCCTGGCTAGGTCACTGCTATTATTGCCACTTGCGCCTGTATCATTTACCGCAGTTTGTGATCTACCACAGAGCACCAGCAGTTTCATTCACAATGTTCACGCGTGATCTCCCTATGGATGGGCCCGTGCTTGATTTGGAAAAAAGGACCCTTTAACACGAGTGGATCGGCACCGCCTTCAGGATACAATGTTTGAACCATTGGATGCACATGGTCCTGCAGAATGGTTCGGTAGTCCTCTGCAGTGATGTGCCCATCTAGCACAAGTATTGGGCCAAGGGAATGCCATGATATGGCAGCCCAAACCATCACTGATCCACCCCCATGCTTCACTCTGGGCATGTAACAGTCTGGGTGGTACGCTTCTTTGGGGCTTCTCCACACCGTAACTCTCCCGGATGTGGGGAAAACAGTAAAAATGGACTCAGAGAACAATACATGTTTCACATTGTCCAAAGCCCAAGATTGAAAAAAGCACCATTGAAACCGACGTTTGGCATTGGCATGAGTGACCAAAGGTTTGGCTATAGCAGCCCGGCCGTGTACATTGACCCTGTGGAGCTCCCGACGGACAGTTTTGGTGGAAATAGGAGAGTTGAGGTGCACATTTATTCTGCCGTGATATGGGCAGCCGTGGTTTTATGTTTTTTGGATACAATCCGGCTTAGCACCCGAACATCCCTTTCAGACAGCTTCCTCTTGCGTCCACAGTTAATCCTGTTGGATGTGGTTCGTCCTTCTTGGTGGTATGCTGACATTACCCTGGATACCGTGGCTCTTGATACATCACAAAGACTTGCTGTCTTGGTCACAGATGCGCCAGCAAGATGTGCACCAACAATTTGTCCTCTTTTGATCTCTGGTATGTCACCCATAATGTTGTGTGCATTGCAATATTTTGAGCAAAACTGTGCTCTTACCCTGCTAATTGAACCTTCACACTCTGCTCTTACTGGTGCAATGTGCAATTAATGAAGATTGGCCACCAGGCTGGTCCAGTTTAGCCATGAAACCTCCCACACTAAAATGACAGGTGTTTCAGTTTCATTGTCCAACCCCTGTATGCCTTACTCGTGGAAGCCGGTAGCAGCTACTGGCTTCCAGTAATATGTGCAGCTCTCAGTGTTTTCTTTTCCGCAGAAACCGGGTCGAAATGGCTCTTTGAGTGTTAAAGATTGCCGACCCCTGTGCTAGGTCAACGTCCAACCTGTTTGTCAAAGGAATTTGAGACATGTCTAAAAATGTCAAGTCAAGCTGTGTGCCCTTGTGCAAGAAATTCCTCTCCAGTTGCGCTGAAAACTTTTTTTTATCAGTTTGAGTTCATAGAAGCTTGATTTTGGCTACATTCTTTTAGTTTTACCAGCTGCTGCATGTAGCCAAAGCACCGCAATACAATATTCCTTATCTCAGTGTGTCATGACCAAACAGTGAAACTCAAGTCGACCCACAAGCACTATTAATTAGCTGATACAAGCGGTTTTAAATTTTACTGAGAAACTGATAACTTGGCTTTCACAGTTCAACCATATCTTGATCAAGTTAACGTTAAAGTACTGCTAAAAATGCACGCACGAGGACCCAAACACATACACACACTCCCTTACCCCTGCAGTGAACACAGCAGCATTACCGCTCTCCAACATCTCCTCCAGCTCTTCATCCGTTGTTGCTTTTCCAGCTGGAAAGGAAGAGGAACAGGATTAATGACAAAGACGACGACAGAACCAACAAATCTTTGTTGGTGCATGCAAAATTGTGACTCACTGATTTCGAGCTGTCTCTGAATACGTCCTTTACTCCTCTCCCGGAAGTCCACTTGAGCTTCATTATACTTTGTCATTACCTCCACAAACTTCCTGGACAGCACTGCATGCTGGAAGATAACAGAATAACAATGAAATGGCTTATAAGTAATCCTTTAGAATCCTACAATAACTCACAAATTTAGGCAGAAGCTTGAAGACAAAGACAAAAACAGTTTTTAATTTCAATCACCTACTTATCTTTTTATTCTCTTCTTTACCCATCTTTACCTAAAACACGACACATAAAACTCCCAGAAAATAATCAACCTCATACAATTTCCAGCACGCTTATTTTATGAATGAAAAGGGGAGGTTTTCTACAAAAGGGCTCTCTCAAAAGGACACTTGAATCATCTGAAGGAAATAATTTACCTGTGATTTACGTATCCGCATGTCAGCCGACACCCTCTCCTGCTCTTCTGACTCCAGATTCCTCTCAATAGCTGGGAAGAAGGCCAAGGTACTTACTTCACTTAATTCACCTTGAGCTCATTACATACAAAACCACTATTCAGTTGTTTCCTAATCCAGTAAAGAATCAAGTTATTTGAAATAACAGGTTCTATGTAGTAGTGGGAGGCAGACTCACTCTTGAGTTTGTTTCTTGCACCATTGGCCAACTTCTTTATGTCATTGGTGATTGCCTCCAAGTCCTCCTGTGTTTCTGTGCAGGAAGTGGCACAATGCAGCTTCTCAGTGCTGATGCATTTACTGATACGCAGTGGGTAAAAATTAAGTACTGAACACACCACCAATATTTTAAGCAAAAATATTTTTATTCACATGAAATTCTCACCAGATGTTGGTAACAACTCATCCAATCCACACATGCAAATACATCAAACTATAGATGTCCATAAAATGTGTAATAATGGGAAATGACACGGGGGGGGGAGTACTGAAAACATGAAGGGAGGTGCAAAAAGGCATGGAAATTCATGACACCAGCTAAAATCTATCAGTAGTTAGAAAGAAATTCTGCCACTTAATGCAGATTAAAATCAGCTGGTTCAGTCCCAACTGATGGCCTAGAAAAAGTTGTCTCATTACCAAGGTGTCACACAAGAAACATCTCTTGATGGGTAAAACCAGTCAGTTCTCTCAAGACCTTTGCAACCTTATTGCTGCAAACATACTAATTTCTAAACTATTGAAGGTCCCAGTAAACACTGTCCATCCATCCATCCTCTTCTGCTTATTCAGGGTCAGATCATGGTGGCAGCAGTCTAAGGTGGCAGCAGTCTTGATAAAAAATCTGCTGCCATCTACCAGGATAAAGAAGATGAAATGAGGGAGATGAAATAAGGGTGGACATTTCAGCAAGACGATGATCCCAACCCACAGCCAAGGAAACTCACTTGGTTTTAGAGAAAGAAAATAAAGCTGCTAGATTGGCCCAGTCAATCACCTGACCTGAATCTTGACAATCTATAGAAGGAACTAAAGCTCAGAGTTCAAAGAAGGAGTGTTTGTGTGGAAGAATGGGTCAAAATCACACCTGAGCAATGCCCGCGACTATTTTCTCCATACCAGGAGGCATCTTGAAGCTGTCATCACCAACAAAAGCATTTGTACCAAGTAATAAATAGATTTCAATAAGCATGTTCAATATTTTTTCCCTGTGTCATTTCTCACTATTACAGATAATTTATAGACATCTATGGTTTGATTTCTTTGCATGTGTGGTTTGGATGGGTTGTTATTAACATCTGGTGAGAATTTCATGCCAATAGCACCTTTAGAAATATATTTACTTAGAAAATTGGTGACATGTTCAATACTTATTTTACCTTCTGTATATTGTGTTATATTGCAATGATTAAAAAAAAAAAGGAAATAAATGTCAGATCTGGTGGTGTTATCTTACTCTGATCTGATGTAGGAGCAGACAGGATGACAGAGTAAAGTTTTTTCACTTCTGTCACATTCTCATCGATTTTATCAATACTGTTTCTGATTACCTCGATCTGAAACAGAGACACACCAGAAGTGGCAAAAGTGAAAATGATAACTTAGGTCCTCATAAATACAACTGAAGCAAAAACAACCACAATCAGCAGACACACTGCACACACTGATGGCAACATTTACCTCAGCAAAGAACTCATCCATGAAGGCTGCATTGTCCACAGCGATCTCCACATCGTCGTCATCTTGATCACACACCTAAAAGAATAAAAAAGTAAGAAAGAGCAGGACTAAGACCAGGAGGTGGACACAGGGATCATGTGAGGGGCATTAGAAGTTACTCTGAAGTGTAAAGCACATGTCATCAGCACCTCAGGAGTAAAGGGCTGTTAAAATGTGTACTCTGTTTACCAGCTCTGCATACCTGTATAGCAATTTATCTTCCATTTTATTTATGCTTCTTAAATGGTCTCACATTATGCTGCATTTTTTCATATTTTCTTAATGCCCTTTCCATTCTTAATCTGCCCTTCCAAAGAATCTCCTAGTCACCTAGTCTTCTTTAAGTCAAGAGATTAGCTGAATAGTTGCTGCACATTTATGGTATTATTTATTTAAGTCCATACATTTAGGCAGCACCAGAAAGAGGTTTGAGTTACAGAGATTAAAAAAAAAAAAAAAGGATATTGAAGCAGGTTCGTTAACACATAAAGAACCCTAAAAACATGCTTTCAAATTACAAAACAAGCAAACAGTTTAAAGCAAGCAGCCTCAAATTTAGCACAGTGGCTACCGCCATGTTACTGTTTTTGACCCAGAGGTCAGTGTCACAGCAACACACAAAGATATCTGGTAATTAGTGCTAAATAACTACAAAAATGAAGGTAACACACTGTCATCATAATAAAAATATTTAGTTAAACTTCAGGAATATCAATCTGTCCAGTTAGGAAACAAACAACTGTGAATCAATTTAACCAGCTTTGATGCAAATGAGAGTGACAACAGGTGAAAGAGAGGAGACAATCAAAAAGGGAATGGTTCTGCATTGAAGGCCACACGTCACTGCTCTCTCCTCATCCCTCCTGATGGATTTTTCTCTAGTTTAGATTTTTGCTAGTGCCCTTGTCACTGCTTCTAGCATGAGTCAGTACCTGCAGCCTCTTCAGGCTGCACAGGTAGTCCAGCTCCTTGATACACATTATCACAACACACACACACAAAAAAAAAGAAGTGTGGTGTGTCTGCCAGAAGAGTCTCAGGAGTGCAGATACCAGAAGACAAGCCATTACACAAGGAGAGCTTGACAAGATCATAGAAGGACATCAACCCAAAAGCAGGACTGGTATCTGCTCCTTTGTACAAGAAGAAACAAGAGGAACACTACCAGAGCCCTACAAAAATCACTTATAGTGGAACAGACTCCATGAGGGTGGCATGAGGTCCTGACATCCTTTAGTAGGACCTGTGGTCACAGCCCAGCTTCATGCAGCTCAAATGGCATTAGCCAAAGAGCAGGAGAACTGGCAGGACAGCCACTGGTACCTCATTTCCTTCACAAATTCAATTCAATTCAATTTTATTTATATAGCGCCAAATCACAACAAACAGTCGCCTCAAGGCACTTTGTATTGTGGGTAAAGACCCTACAATAACACAGAGAAAACCCAACAGTCAAAACAACCCCCTATGAGCAAGCACTTGGCGACGGTGGGAAGGAAAAACTCCCTTTTAACAGGAAGAAACCTCCAGCAGAACCAGGCTCAGGGAGGGGCAGTCATCTGCTGTGACCGGTTGGGGCTGAGTGGAGAGAGACAGGACAAAAGACATGCTGTGGAAGAGAGCCAGAGATTAATAATAATGATTAAATACAGAGTGAAGTATAAACAAGTAAATAAAGGTGAATAAGAAACAGTGCATTATGGGACCCCCCCTCAGCAGCCTAGGCCTATAGCAGCATAACTAAAGGGTGGTTCAGGGTCATCTGATCCAGCCCTAACTATAAGCTTGATCAAAAAGGAAAGTTTTAAGCCTAATCTTGAAAATAGAGAGGGTGTCTGTCTCCCGAATCCAAGCTGGAAGATGGTTCCACAGATGGGGGGGCCTGAAAGCTGAATGAGATCAGGTTCAGACTGAGCACGTGTTTAAAGGCATGAAATAGTCTGGAGATGCTCTGGTAAACATTATGGTCATAAATGCTATATCCTGAGAGATATTATGACCAAGCTGGATGCACCTGTGTATCAGGTCCATCTAAGACACTTTCCATTACCTTTACTTTAGCATTAAAGTATGTTTTCCCAATGATGTATGTAATGAGAGATGCACACAATGTTATTAATTAAAAATAAATAATGACAAACCAACCATGGTTCCAAACCATCCTTCCATCCACTTTCTTAACTGATCCAACTACTAAGGTACTGGCGTTGGAGCCTAACCCAGCACCCCCCTGGGGGATCCAATCCTCTGTTTAAATAAATCATATACACATGAACATGAAATTTTGTACTTAAAGCTTCAACACTGGTACAAATTAAAAACAAACAAAAAACTGTCCTCTCAATGAGGTCAGCAATAGAGGTTTCAGGAACTTCCTGGTCACATGCAGAAATTGGTCTGGTGCATATATTCACCTATAAAACCACACCCTGAATGGATTACAATGTGGTTATTAGTGACCTTTAGAAGTGCTGCTAGGCCAGACATTCCACACATTTTAGCTTGGCATTGAGAACGGAAAAGAGGCGGCTGTTTGAGGCTTCATACACTGCTCAAAAAAAATAAAGGGAACACTCAAATAACACATCCTAGATCTGAATTAATTAAATATTCTCATTGAATACTTTGTTCTGTACAAAGTTGAATGTGCTGACAACAAAATCACACAAAAATCATCAATGGAAATCAAATTTATTATCCAATGGAGGCCTGGATTTGGAGTCACACACAAAATTAAAGTGGAAAAACACACTACAGGCTGATCCAACTTTAATGTGATGTCCTTAAAACAAGTCAAAATGAGGCTCAGTATTGTGTGTGGCCTCCACGTGCCTGTATGACCTCCCTACAATGCCTGGGCATGCTCCTGATGAGGTGGCGGATGAGGTGAGGTCTCCTGAGGGATCTCCTCCCAGACCTGGACTAAAGCATCCGCCAACTCCTGGACAGTCTGTGGTGCAATGTGACGTTGGTGGATGGAGCGAGACATGATGTCCCAGATGTGCTCAATCGGATTCAGGTCTGGGGAACGGGCGGGCCAGTCCATAGCTTCAATGCCTTCATCTTGCAGGAACTGCTGACACACTCCAGCCACATGACGTCTAGCATTGTCCTGCATTAGGAGGAACCCAGGGCCAACCGCACCAGCATATGGTCTCACAAGGGGTCTGAGGATGTCATCTCTACCTTTAAGTGTTCCCCTTTTTTTTTGAGCAGTGTATTTACTTTTCACCAGACAACATGAAAGGAAAAATCTTCACTTCCCACAGTCAAACTACACATTTAATTTTCTCAAAAAATAAAAACAAACAAGCAGATTTACTTTCTCAAGACAAAGTAGAGTCAAAAGAAATTTAAACAAGTTTAATTTCAAATGTAATTTACACCTAATAAACCTTTTTAATTTTAGAGTTTTACACACTCACACTGAAAAGAGCTTCTCTATTTTAATGTCCCTTTTTTTAATTAATTAACTCTTTTTTAGGGGGGGAAGCCACTAAAAACCATTTAGCCAATAAGCCTCCCCTCAAAGCTATACTAATGAAATTGCTTCCTGGTTAGCAGCTCAGCATACATCAACCAGAAACACTGGCCTGACCCTAATCAGTTTACATCCAATACAATGCTTACTCTGCTGAATATACATGTCACGAGTGATGGTCGGTAAACATGAGGCAGAACTGATAGTGAATATTTAAAATCTAGGACTAGGGGCAGTCCCCAATAACTCAACCCAGTTTCCTTTTTTAGCTGGTTTTAATAAAACCTAGGCATACTGAACGGTCATCACGGCCGTGCTGTGATGAAGAAAAAAAAAGAAAAAAGTAATGAGGCAAAAAATGTCAGTAAGCTCTATTTGTTTCTTCCCTTCTAGTAACTTCTGCGGGGTTCTAGCCAGTGGTTGATTGTATTGGTATCATCACACCGGGCTGAGAATTTCACTGGTTTGCTGTCGCCACAATTCCCAAGCAGCTATCTGGTACCCAGTCTGATCCTCCAATACTGCTGGGCTGTGAATTTTTTCTGGCTAGAGCACCCTGTTCTGATTAGACACGCGATGAGTTGTTCCAAGCAATGAAAATCTTCATATTTAGCAGTTATGGTTTGTAACCGAGTTAGTATGAAGTCTGTAGTCTTCAAGTGTATACCTTGCATCAAAGTCCAGGCTTGGAAAATATTTAGATGTCACAGCATTTTATGCCTCTGATCTCATATCAACTGACTCACCCTCAGGCTTTATGACAGTAAACTCAAATATTATGACTCATTCACACTGCACAAGACCAGCTCTGTATTACAATTATTCTTTATCTTGCTAATAGAGTTAGACTGGTCCTGTGCTCCTGTTGTGCTTTTTTTTCTGCTATATTCAGTAACAAACCTTTACATTTCCAGTGCTCAGTTTCTGGACAGTTTCACACTTCCCGACATTTTATAGACAAAAACGATTAACTGAACGAATAATAAACAGATTCATCAGTATTGAAAGTAATCATTAACCCTTCTGTGCACCAACATTTACAACAACAGCACAAATGCTGACTTTTAGACTTGGCCTTTAACCTTCCAGCCTTCATCTAAAATTTGAATTGCAAATGTAGCTGAGACTATTTGTTTCAGGCTTCCGTAACTACAACAGTTGCGAACAAAGTTTTCAGGACACATGCTGGCGTAGTGCTTGCGTTTGAATCACTGAGTGATTCAAAAGCAGCACTTGGACTCATGCATAATGCGCTCTCTCACACTGCATTTTTGCTCTAGTGAGATAAGAACAAGCACTCACTTCCTTCCAGTGTCTCTCATTCAGCAAAAACAAGAGGAAAGGGAGTGATGTGTGCACCAAACCAAACACACAGAGGCCACTGCTTGTAAAAACAACTTAATAATGACAGGAACAGTCAGAGGGAGCGACTTCATCAAAGTTATGGAGAAAACTTAAACAGCATTATTCATTAAATTCACTTGCTTATCTCATGACTTTCCTTCAGGATGACAGAAGACAAAGAAATTCTACTGTATTTGAGATCTGTGCATAAAGTTTGGGAGTCGGCCAAATCTTTATCGCTGGTTAATGAAATGTCAAGCATTTGGAAGGCATGCTTAGACAGGTGAACTAAGTTAACATGAAACAACAAGCTTTAAATGGTGCTGTGAGCCAAAATTGAGACTGACTGTCAGTGAATTCGATTTGCTGTCTTTAAAATGAAATTTAAAAAAAACAACAACAGCAAGAATACTTTAATCTCATGCAGAAGATTGCATTTAAGATTGTGATGACTGCACAGCGGGCAACATTCGATGAACTGGACAGCAAGATTACAAAACAGCAGACAATGCTGCACAACAACAATGCACAAATCAGTCTGAACAATTTCATCTCCCTTTTACGCAAACAGTTTCATTCTCCTCATTCTGTATACAAAGCACTGTCATGTTGCATAATTCCTCTCAACATGGCAATGACTCTGCAGAGTTTTTTGTACACTGAAGCAAACATGTTAACCCTTTGACTCATGAATGGCCAGAAAACTGTCCATTTTCACCATTTCAAACTCTTTCTGAAAATTTAGACATACACCAGTTAAGAGTAATCAAAGAAATTGATAAAAATGAAACTCTAGAAGAGACTCGCATCTTGAAGCCACTGAAAGCGAAGTTTCATTGTGATGTACACATAAGCCAGTTAGTCTGACTGCAATCGTGACACAAGTTAAACCTTCTTAAAAGAAACAAGAAGCTAATAAATTACTAGATTTTGGCTCTTTGGCTCTGTAATCTAACTAACCACCATACT
>JAMQGT020001659.1:0-47765 GCA_024447675.2 Pterophyllum scalare | reverse complement strand
TGTGACAACCTCCCCACCCCCACCCTTTGCCCCACCCCGCCCCACCCCCGCACTGTCCCCAGGTGGGCTGAAAAACAAACTGATCAGTTAGAAGCAGAAACACTAACCTTGGGGGTGTGAGTGCTCCAGGGCTCTTTGTCCAATAGCCGAGGGAGGCTATGGGACAATCCTACCAGACACTGCGGCAGGGCATCGTCAGTGGACGACTCGTTGCCATAGAGACTATGTGTGATCGCTTGAGGCTTGGGGTCTGGCTGCCACGGAAACCACTGGACCCGGATGCCAAAGAGGACTGGTATGATGTCGTCACTCCAGGAAACTACAACACCAGCAAAGAGCTGGAACAGGAAGTCTGTGGCCTGCAGAGAATAAGTTCTCACTTAAAACAGCAATATAGTGTGTTTTCAGCAACTTGGTGTACTTCACACGTGTGAAACAATGAAAACGGCAACAAGTTTGGCTCTACTGGTGATTGGCAGAATGTTGTCTTGTTGACATTTTAATTGTTTCTTTTTTTCTTTTTCTTTTTAGCTATTCTTGCACAAATTTTAGGCTTTGTGGGTTCATGACAAAACTGTTGTGTTACACTGAAGACAAAAAGCTACAGAACCAGGATTTCTGTTAAAATGAGAGAACAATCTGAGAGCTGACATGATTCAAAACTATAGCAGCAGATATTAATGAAAACCCATCACATGAAGCATCATTACTTTTGGTTTTTGCCTCTGTACACCATCGCAGTGGACTTTAACATCAAACAGTGACTGAAGTGCAAACTTTTAGATTTGGTTTAACAGTACTGCATTAATGTTTAGGAATTACAGCTAATTTTATGCACAATCCCATTTTCAGAGGTTCAAAATTATTATCCTACTGAGCTAATGAAGCAGAGACTCGTGTAATAGAATTCCAGCTGAGAACCGCTGAGTTAAAATACATAACGACAACCAGCAAAGCTACGTAACAGCTCTGATGTTGTGCTTAAACAAGATGTTTTCTCACACAGAAGATGATTACTTAAGGAGTTCACAAAACTGTAGATAAACGCTTAAAAATGCACAGGAAAAGAGAAAGTTCCTTCAAAACCAAAAAGCAGAACAAATTCGCCGGAGACATGATGATATAGTGTCAAATGGTCTGGAAGTTCAGCACAGTACTGGAAATAATTTAAGACCTGGAGTTAACAACAGAAATTAAAAAACAAACAAAAAAAACAACACACTGTGGCTCAGAAACATACCACTTTGGTATCTCCACACTGGACGACTGTTACACCATAGGCAACATTTCTGATATGTCCCATTAGCTCCAGGAGCCACTCCATTCGTTTGGAGATGTCTGAAACAAGGAAGCAAGCCAGCTCACCATGCTGATTGAGTCAAATAATCATAAATGATAAAAGTAACAAGTGGATTAAAGGATTTTATTTTTTCTTCCACCCAATATTTATGACGATCATATAACACAAAGTTGCACCAAAAATTGAAATTAGTTTTTTAGATTAGAAAAGAAGCATTTTTACTTCATTTCCACTTTTTAAAAAAATAAATGCAGCAGAAACATGGTTTCCAGTCTGACCTGTATTGATGCTCTGTGCCAGGCAACATTGGTAAAAAAGTCTGCAGGAGGAGCCAGCCCACTCTGTGGCTTGGCCAACCACGGATGACCCCAGCAATGACATCATTAAGACTAAGGAGGGGAACCCTGCCCTGAGAGGTTCAGGTAAGCCAGGATGAAGCAGGTCTTTTCCATTTGTACCTAAACAGAGCAAAGCAAGTTTTATCTTTATGACTTTTAAAGCCATACTACACAGTGTTTGCACCCCTGTGAAACTAACAGACTATACAACAGAAGTGAAATATTAAATGAACTCAATTCAACAAAAGCAAACTGGCAATTCTTTCAACCGTAGATCAGTACGCTGTATGACTGTTATAAAGCTTTAGGACAGAAGTGACTTCTAGCTTGGACAAATACAACTAAACCTGACCCATAACACATGACAACATCACTCACTATAAAATACACTCAGCAGCTAAGATGTAAACGCCATGCTACACTTTAGCACGTTAACAGTGGATACGGTTCCTTTGTTACTTTACTTGTGGTTATGTTACACAATACTGTACCTCTGAGACGTGTGTGATCCTCTCAATTTCTGTGTCAGACATCTCAGACAGACACTTGGCAATGCCCACATACAGATCCACTTCATTATCCTAAAAGAAATGCATCATGAGAAACAATTACCAGGCAACAGGGCAAAGATTTAATCCTGCAGCAGTACGCAGGGGCGTCATAACAGGAGGAAAGCATGACTGACTGCCCAGGGTCCAGTAGTAGGAGGGGCCCTTGCAAACCTGGAATAAAAAGTTTTTTTTATTTCTAAGTAATTAGTGTCATAATTAATCTGCCTGATAAACTGGTTGTGTAAATTAATTCAGATTCCAAAACCCAGTAGGGGCTCTCTGATGCCACTTTTACCCCCAAACTTCCATGGTTTAGTCCACCCCACACTCAGACTAACCTTCACAGCAAAGCTAATTTAATATATTTAGATGACTGTTAATGCCCATTAGCACAACTTAACACTGGGGCAGCACGGTGGAGTAGTGGTTAGCACTGTTGCCTCAAAACCTCCTTTCTGTATAGAGGTTGCATGTTCTTCCCATGTCTGCATAGGTTCTCTGTGGGTACTCTGACGTCCTCCCACAGTCCTTCCACTGGCATGCATACTAGTGGGGATAGGTTAACTTGGCTGTAGGTATTAATGTAAATATGAATGGTTGTCTGTCTCTCTGTGATAGCCCTGCAACAAACTGGTGACCTGTCCAGGGTGCACCCCACCTGTTGCCCATGACAGCTGGGTCCAGCCCCTGTGCAACCCTTAGAAGAAAATGGATGAATGGATGGAACTTACAGTAACACCATCAAACTCATGGCCCTTAATTTCAGAAACAGCCAGAGAGAGTGAAGCAGCAACAGATCCCTCTCCAAATGATGGGACACAAGAAGAGATCATATATCGGCAACTAAGTTATTAATAGCAGTTTAAACTCAAACTTGGAAAGGAAGCAGCATTAAGCTTTATTGTATTTTGGGCCAGTAGTTTTCAACTGGTGTGCCATTAGGTAGGTAGGCCATTAATGATGATGGAGGCATTTACAGTACAAATTTAAAAAGTTAGGATGCTGTGCAAAATGTTTTAAAAAAAACAAACAAACAAAAAAAAATCTGCACACCTCATAAACCCATATTTAACACACAGTAGAACATAGAAACGATATAAAAAGTTTAAAATGAGACGTTCAACTATTTCATGAAAAATATTTATTTTGAATTTGATGGGAGCAACACATCTCAGCTGGAATGAGGGCAATGAAATGCTGGAAAAAGGTGGAGGAACATTTTGCAACTAATTAGGGTAACTGACAAAAGATCAAGAGCATGATTGGTTATAAAAAAAATTTAAAAAAATCTTAGAGAGGCAGTTTCCCAGAAGTATAGACAGGCAGAGGTACACCAATCTGTGAAAAACTGTTTCCAAAAATTGTAAAACAATTTCAATGTAAAATTATTCAGAATTTGAATATCGCATCATCTGCAGTAAATATTATCATCAAAACATTCTAAGAATCTGGAGAAATGCTTGTGTGCAAGGGACAAGGGCAAAAACCAGCACTGCCAGTATCATCTTCAGCCCTAGTTGGCACCGCATTAAAAACAGGCAGAGGAACATGGGCTCAGGAACACTTCGAGAAATCAATGTCTGTAGACAGTTCACCATGGCTCTGTCATACAAGAGGCCATTTGTGAACGTGATCCAGAAATGCTGCTATTTTCTATGGGCCAAAGTTAACTGAAAATGGACTGAAGTCAAACTGGAAAACTGTTCTGTGGTCAGACACATTGAAATTATTTTTGGAAACACGGGCACCACATCCTCCAGACTAAAGAGGAGAACCACCATCTGGCTATTATCAGAGCTCAGTTCAAAAGCCTGCATCTCTGATGGTGCACTGGTGCCTTGAATTAGCAGCTTGCACATCTGGAAAGGCCCCTTTAATACTGAAAGGTGCATACAGATTTTAGAACAACATATGCTCCCATACAGGTATCTCTTTAGGAAAGGCCTTTCTTATTTCAGCAAGACAATACTAAACAGCATACTGTATTCATTACTAGTGTGGCTTCATTTTAAAAGAGTCCAGGTGCCAAACTGGCCTGCCTGTAGTTCAGACTCTTCCGCCAATTCAAAAATTTGCCACGTCATGAAATGAAAAATGGGGTGACATTCCTCTCCCAAAAGTCCAGCAAATCATCTCCTCAGGTCCCAGACTTTTATGGACTGTTGTTAAAAGAGGGAATGATACACAGTGGTTAACATGGCCCTGTCCAACTGTTCTGAGATGTGTTGCTGTCACCAAATTCAAAATGAGTTAATAATTTTCTGGAAATTTAAACAATTGATATGCTTTGTGAATGAAATACAGTAGTACCTTGACATACGAGTTTAATTCGTTCTGTGACTTAGCTCGTAACTTAATTTGATTGTATGTCAAATCAAATTGGAGAAGATCACTAAAATTAATGCTCCTTTTTTTCACTTCACTTAATCTTCTCCTCCTTCTTTTTCCTTTTTTTGGCACACTCTTACCCTCACCAAGACAGCAACACGCACACCTCGCTCATGCTTTTCGATAATTTTATGCTTTATATCCATGGTCATCATCCTTTTCAGCACTGATATTGGGATTCACTTTCTTTGGACCCATGGTTTAAAAAAAGGAAATGTTCCAAAATAAATGCGGAAAGTAATCAAACACAGCAACAACCATCGACAAAAACAAGTGCACAACAAGAGGGAAAAAAAACGAATGGAATGCACGGATGGTTCCGCTCGCTCGTAACTCAAATATTCACTCGCAACACAAAGCAAAAATTAGACCAAGCGACCGATCGTATCTCAAAAAACTCATTAGTTGGCACTCGTAAATCAAGGTACTACTGTACGGGCTAGTGACATATGCAAATCATTGCATTCTGTTTTTTATATTTTAAACCATCCCAATTCTTGTTTGACTCACAAATATTTTCATGCATTACTAAACCGCCTAGTTTGCATCCAAAAGACACAAGAGAGGTCCATGACATCTCTTTTTGTGTTTGATAACCTCGAAGGAACACTTATAGAAAATTGTTGTTATATGTCAAATCGTCGCCCATATTATGAACCTAATCCCTAATCTAATGCATTTTAACTTACTGTTGTTAGGCAGTAAGTTAAAGGTGCTGTAGTTTTAGAATTGCAGTTTCATAAACACAAATGTTTAACAAATATCAAGAAAATTACTTTATTTACAACTTCTATGGTTTGCTTTGATGATCTGGTTTGATCTGTGCCTTAGCACCAGGTTAGCAGGCTAATATTAGCCTGCATGCTTCATTCTTGCCGAGGGTCTTTATAGCAGGCAGTGAACAAGAAGATGTTATAATGGACGATGGAAGTGAAGAGAGTAAGAAGAATGAAGGTTGCCCCAACGGTGGTGAGAAGTATCAGGAGAGGACAGAGGTGTTAGAAAAAGATTAGAAAAATAGGATTGCATTTTAAACTTTTTTCTGCCATGGGAATCATAAATACTTTAATAAAAATGAAGAAAATAAACCACTCTTAAGCTTGATATTCCAAGCAGAACACATTTAACAATAAATTAATTGTTGACTACAGTATGTTGAGAAATTAGAGGTTTCAAACTACGCAGACATATGGGCATATCATAGATTTTTAGTAAATGTGGTATATGAACAGTTTATTATTAATTACCTTAATGACAACTACAGATTATTGTGTACAGTTATTTCTTCAAGAAAATAAAAAATGCATGACATATGGATCAAGAAAGGAATGGGAACCCACAGAGTCTGCTTATGTATAGGTGCCTTGTGGCACATCAGCTGTTCCCTCTTATCAAAACTACAGTGGAAACAAAGACCAAGACTCAGGTAATGTAGTGTCGGGACCTAAATTTAGTCTCCTCAACTAAATGTACTGTTATTATAATGTGTTTGGCCCACGACTGTTGAGTATATTGCCGCGTTTCCATGAGTACCTACTCAGCGTGACTTTACTGATTTGTAGGATTTTCTATTTGGTTCACCAGGTACTTTTTTTAGTACCCACTCAACCAGGGTTCCAAGCAATCTGAAAATGTGACGTCAAAGAATAGCATGCCACTGATTTCCCAGGGAGTATTGTTACTAGCTGAGCCATGAATCAAACGCGGTATTTTTAAAACCCAAAAGCAAGGGAAATGGAGACGCGCAAACCAACACCAAGGTGCAGACGTTGGTGGCACACAAGAAATGAGAAAGTATATCAGGAGGTCTCCAAGCTAATAGCTGTGTTTGAATTGCATACAAATTACATCAAGTGGAACGCAATTGTAATGGAAACAAAACGAAACCATGTCGAGTTGAATTGAGTCAAGTCACGCTGAGTAGTTAACTAGTGGAAATGTGGCAGAAATGTTCTTATAGCTGAGAACATGCCCATTGCTAGGTAGACTTATCTAGCTAGCAAAGGGACATCAGCACTAAAGCTACTGTAATGATGAGAAAGGTCTGGCCATCTCTCTTACATTGATGCTCCTTCGCACACCCCCAGTGGCAATTGTCACAAGTCCTTGCCTTGGATAAAACAAGTATATGCCCTTTTTAAGCTATCCTGCATTATTTCATTTATTTCCTTCAGTGGATGGGAACAATCAATAATGGGATATCATGATCCCCAGGGTAAAAATATGGGACAATGCCATATGTGAAGTGTGAGGATCCCATGGCTTCTTGTCACCCTTGTTCAAACATTAGTCAAAGGTGGAGACAAAAAAAAAAAAAGGTTCTAATGTACAACAGTTATACTGCACCTGGATTTGGTTTGGCAGGAAAGTGAAGATCTTCTCTGTGGTAGAGCAGAGAATGGCCCAGCAGTTCTGGGGGGATTTGGGAGGGCCATGGCCTGAGCAAGGCCCTGCAGCAGAGAGCGACACAGGGACACACGCTGGGGCCGGAGGTCCTCCTGAAACTGCTGCACCCCCAAACTCTCCAAGTAGACCTGGAACTTGTCCTCAGCCACATGCTTCATCCACAAGCCCAGAGTCTCATAGAGGTGGGCCCGAGTCTGGTACTTGGGGAGAAAGACTCTCAGTAAGGATCTCTAAAGCCTTTCTGGGCTTTCTTATAGTAATGCCTGGGTATTGAATTGAATTTATTTTGCTTTAGCAGAGAAGGCGAAACTAGATGTCTGTCATGGTTAAACTGTTGTATACTTATTCCTTTTCTTAAACCAAATATTCTTACGCTTTGGTTTATTTTATTTAGACAACCTTTATTGAGAGCTACCCATGTCTTGACACTATGTAAGATTAAAGAACGCATGTAAAAAAAAACAAAAAAAACCCCTGCTTTTATCTCTAAAAACCAGGAAACACACACAAGCAATATACAGACGATGCAATAATGTGCAGTGGTGATAAGTCCAAATTTTGACAGCAGTGATGACAACACTGAGGCTTTTTCACCTATCTTATGCAAGAGGGTCAAACTACAGGCCTCATGTCAGGTGACCCAAAGGTCAGCATACCAGCATGTCACAATAAAGTTCATATTTACAGTGGTAAATGTTCACAGCAAGGATGTATACAATAGGGGAAAAAATATTTGATCCCCTGCTTAATTTAAGTTTGCTCATTCCCAAGAAAATGAACAGTCTCTAATTTTTGTGGTAGTTTCATTTTAATGGAGAGAGAATATCAACCAAAAGTTCAGGAAAAAAACACATTATTTGGAAGTTATAAAATGATTTGCATGTCACTGAGTGAAACAAGTATTTGATCCCCTACAATCCAGCCATAATTCTGGCTCCCAGAGATTGGCTGTGAGTCCACGTGGCACACAGATTACAATCAATTAATTACAGATATTCCTGAACTCAACTCATATGGAGGAGTGTTTCAAAATCCCTCCTGAGATGTGTTCAAACCTGGTCACCAACTACAAGAAATGTCTTACTGCTGTGCTCACCAACAAGGGTTTCTCCACTAAGTACCAAGCCATGTTCTGCCTGGGACAAATATTTATTCCACTCAGTGAGCCTGCTTTGTCAATGCTGTCAAAATAAGATCCATCTGAAGCCACATCAGTTTTTAGTTTTACTCATAAAGAACTGTATGGAATCTAGGTACTGCTGGGAGCTGGTGGTTTGCCAGTGTTAGAGATTATTGCTTTGGCTAACATTCGCTAGTGTTGGTCACTATCATGCTATGAGGAAGTGGTCGACAGGCACCGAAACAAGGCACTAGGGGGAAAGCACATCACATACTTTGACTATCACAGAACATCAGTCCCTCCACCTCAACAAAAAACATCAGCTCAAAGTTAAATGTAACCGAGACTCTGTTAACACACTGGCAATAAAAAAAACTGGTAAAAAAAAAAAAAAAAAGACAAATTCTGTTCTCTTCCTTACCATGACAAACAGCTTACCAGTCTAACACTGGAATTGGATCAGTACTTGATACTGGCAAATAACCAAAGCCAGTGGAGGGGGACTGATTGGTGCATTACCATTAAGAACACCTACATCAATATCAACAAATATTTGATAAAAGTGGGGCAAGTAAACAAGCATATAAATCTGATGGAGAGTTTGATATCAACTTTGAATATATCAGTACAGACCATTTATTTTCCTACTATAAAAGCACTAATACCCAACCCTACTCAAAATAAAATTCAAGAAGAACTTACACTGAGACTATGTACAAGGGGCGGTGATACCCAGGAACCCAGAAAGAGAGCAGCACTCTGGGAAGACTGCGCTTGACAGGCTGCTAGTACAACACACTGATGTTGTACATCCTCTCCTACAAAAGACAGTAAAAAAAATAGACTGAACAAGGTTCTCTGATTGTGCTTGCCCTTTGGCACAAGGACAGCAATGTGTGAGAAGTCTTACCAAAGCTGAGCCTCATTAAAGGTGAAAGAACAGCGCTCCAGTTAATGGGAGGATACTGGAATGTGGCTCCAACTGATGCCAAGGGGGTCAAAGCAGTCTTAACCAGAGCTGGATGGAAGAATTGGGGACCTGGGTAAACAGGGAGAAAGGACTGTTGTGCTGTTATGTTTAAAAAAAAAAAAAAACAGGGCTATAAATACTGCTTTTCTCTAATGGATTTTTAAAATGCCACAAACCTTTTTTTCCAGCTTCAGCAATAAATTCAGTGATGGCTCTGATGACGCTTTTCTCTGTCAGGTAACTAAAATCTGGAGGAACTGAGAAAAAAAAAATCAAAATAATTCATAGTAAATAGTTTAGCTCTCTGTCGGTGGCTAATTCACGTCATGCAGCTAACTGAAACCTGAAATGACAGCTTGGATTTGGGTGGCTGTGGGTCAGGTGGTAGAGCAGGTCATCGATCTGCCAGCAAGTGTGCAGACATAACCTTGGGAAAGATGCTGAATCCCAAGTTGCCCCAACGCATCCATCAGAGTGTAAGTGTTTAGGTATTGAGAAAGTGCTTTGAGTGCTCGACTGAAAAGAAAGCACCCATACAGTACCAGTCCATTAACAATTAAAAAAAAAACTGCAGGAGTGCTGTATTTTCAGATTTTATACTTTTCAGACTTATCTGAAGACTGGAATTTTATGAACTGACTTTCTGAGTGTCAGATGACTGTAAGAAGCACTGTATTCTCATTAGAGCATGATCAAGGAATCACTAATGCCTGTACCCAGGCAAAACTCTGGAGCTTTACAAATTTTTGATTTTTATGCAAAATGAGAGATATTAGATTTGAAAAAACTGCCAGGTTTCATTATCACCTCAATGTAGGAGGCTGGGCTTTTACCCATGATGTGGATTTCATTCTACATTTTTGTTAACATATTTACGGTTCTTTAAACACAACATGCAAATCTCTGAAAAGATTTGTCACGGTTCTGGGCCGGTGGCCCAGTGTTTCATGTTTTGTATTCAGGTCTGCGTCCTTGTCTTGTGTCAAGTCTGCGTCTCTGTTCCCCTGTGTCACTTCCTGTTTTCTTTTGACAGTCTCGTGTTCCCTGTGCTTTGTGTTTAGTTTACTTCCCCCTGTGAATTTAGGTTAATTTGGTTCACCTGTGTTCCCTCCTGTGTTCTATTCCCTCATCAGTCCTCTTGTGTATTTAAGCCCTTGATTTTCCTTTGTTCTTTGTTCGGGTCCTCGTCTGTTCGTCTATGTGATGTCGGCTACGTGTTTAGTTTCGAGTTTTCAAGTTGTTTCGAGTTTTTGTATTTAGTCTTGTGTAGCTGGCCCTGGCCAGCCAGTTAAATAAAAGTGAAGACACACGTCCGCACCTGCCTGCGTCCTGCTTTGGGGTCCTCCCTGCCCTCCCAGCACCAGCCGTGACAAGATTACCCTCTCTCTGCCATCTGTTGTGACTGTCTTTAACCCTCTTTTAATGTTACAGAATGGTATAGGCATGCCAGATAAGAATTTGCAAGTTTTTATTTCCTAACTCTGGATTAATGGTTCAGCGAGAAATCTGCTGAAACCCTATGCCGTAACCTTATGACCTGGACTTGTACCTCCCCAGAAATGTAACCACATGTGGCATCAATGCAGCCCACAACTATTGTGATTGGCCTGTTCAATATCATCGATTCCTCCTTTGTGTTCCCAGCTACCTTTCCACCACAGGTTTTGAATTTAACAGTGATACAAGGAATAATAATCAAAGCATCAATATAAGGACACACAATCGTCAGCCGGTTCCTGGCGCGAGATTGCTTGAACTATTGGAACCAGCTACCTGCTGGTAAAATGCCATCTACTGCAACTTTTAAATCTAGATTGAAATTTTTCTCTATCATTTCTAACTAAATGTTTTTAAAACTAAAAGCTTTTAGCGTTATTGTATTACTACTTTAAATCTCCAGTCAAAATAAGCTGTTTTTAATCTATCGTTTCCCTAAGTTAATTGTGGAGTAAATACAAGCCCAGACATATTCCATACACCCCTGTTACCTGCTGTGTGACTGTGACTGGTGGACATGTGGGCCAGATGCAAATGGCCCAGCAAACAGGCACTGTTGGACTGCAAACCAATGGCTCCAGAGAATGTTATGATCTGCACAAAAAGAGCAACAATAGACCAGCCAGTGCAAAGAAAAAAGGGACATACAATGCAACTACTACAAGATGAAACAATATAGTCGTCCCTCGCTATATCGCGGTTCACTTATTACGGCTTGACTGTATTGCAGGCTTTTTAAAAAATATATATCTAATTCTGTATCACTATATCACGGGATTTTGCGGGTATTTCATCGGTGGATGAATACTGTATTGTGCAAAATGGAAACGAAGTACTGTACACCACTACTGCAAGTTTGCCAACATGAGATTGTATACAGCACACTATTGGCTGATGGAATGGAAGACGACCAACCAAAGCACTGTGTTCTGTATCCTGGGCCCTCATTGGCTCAGTGACTGTAGTATCGGACTGTTTGCCCTCCCGCTCTGTGCCCATACGTTCAGCATCTTTCCTTGTCCACTTCACATCGACATCTGATCTGTGTGTGTAGTGTAGCTCCGCGGTGTTGTGTTGTGAAATTTTAGGAGCATATGAAATGTTTATAAGAGTGTGGGAAAGGTTAATAAAGCCTTTAAATATATATAAATAATAAAATAAATATAATGCCGCTACTGTGGCACCTATGGCGGGGATCGTCTGGAACGTAACCACCGTGATAGGTGAGGGATCACTGTACACTGAAATGTGCGCACAAAACGCCATGACTGTTACATACTCTCTTGAATGCCAGAGGAAAGAAAAATGCATTTGTCTTTCTCTATAGGAGTCATATTTAGTATGCTTTTGAAATTCGACAACAAAGAAAGGAGCAAAATCAACTCTTACCTGTGTAATGGCCCGAATAACCTCATTCAGCCTGCTCTGCTGCTTTGGGCCAAGCTCCACCTCACTCTTCAGCTGCAATTAAAGGAAAATCAAAATGTATTCTTGTCCTCAGTATATCTCAAGCACATATGTGTGGACTTCTTACCTGAATGAGATAACTCTCCGATCCTACTAAAGCCACGAGACCATTGACAGCAGCCAATCTTTGCATAGTGGGACAGCCCTGTAATATAAAGAGACACCATAACATAAAGATCACCGCCGAAATCCCAAACATAACTTTGGCTAGACAAAAAACAAATGTGTGATATATTGTTTATTGTGAGCAAAAAATGCTAAAATTTAGACTGAGCAAACATGTAAAGTAAGGTATTTGTTGTACCTTCAGCAGAGTAAGAATTTTGATCCAGGCAGCCAGCAGATGAGGGTGGATGCTCTCTGCTTTACCATGTCCGGACACTGACAGGCCATGGACCACTAACCCGAGAGCCAGGGAGAAGCCTGGGGTCTAGAAATATAGGGTAAACTTTAGAATCCAGTGAAATTATACTTATTCCTTAACTTGACTGAATTTACTTTCCACTACTGGCTGTAATAAGTCACTACAAACTACTTCTATAGCATTATGTAACCACACCCATTCAGAGAGGCCTGATCATGGCTTGTAATCAGATCATTCTGCCTTTTGTAACCACACAGTGGTTCATTTTCCACAGCCTGTATATGACAATCCTTTTTCTTAGCAACTAACGTCCACTGAAATCAAAAGGCAAGATCACATATTGTTTTAACCAAAGCAGAAAGGATTACAGTGATTTACAGAAGGTTGCTGAAAATCTGATGTCAAACACAACAAGCTGATCAGTAAAACCACGCATTAAGCAGCTGCTAACGCACTCACCACCACCAAAACACCAACAGCCCCTCCCCAACTTACCTGCTGGCTCTCCTCAGTCAGCGTGCGAAGAGTGTCCATGACCTCCTCAGCCTTGGCAGCGTCAATAAGACCGCCACTGAATGCTGAAACGCTCACACATGCCACAGAGTATGCCAAGACCTGCACAAGTGGACACATTTATAATGAAAGTTATATATATATATATATATATATATATATATAAATAGATAGATAGCTGAGAGAGAGAGGGATAGTGCTTTCTTATAATTAATTTTAAAAAGTTAATTTAAAAAATACAACTTATAATAGTTACTACACATGTAGTAAAGGTGGGAACAATAAAATAATTAGGAACAAGAAACATTTCACATGTGCAAACCTCCACATAGGCAGCTCACTCTCTGGGCAATATTTACTTTAGAGGGAATAATATTGCATTTTAAATTTTCATCTTGTTTTCTTTGCTCTTTTTAAATGTACTTTAAGAAGCTTGTAGTGCTGTAAAAACCAGATAAGGGTGGCACGACAGATGTTTACTTTGATTACACAAACATTATGTAAGTGTGGGTAATGGATAACAGGTACTGATTTGTAAATAACTGGACATGAATAACTTTAGCTTATTATATAATATTCTACAGTACATTTCTAACTAACTAAGCAGTTCTCTCTTTCTTTAAAGATCCAACACATTTTGGGGTGAACTCAAAAAAAAGGCCGTTTTAAATAGCTCTATGTAGCATTATTATCACTTTGAGCTTCAGATAAATCTACTGACATTGAAGGAAAAGTCAGAGTTTTACTTAGTTTCTAAGTTATAAGGCTTGTTGTCAATTATCAACCAATAAATTGTGAAGTTGGTGGATGTAAACCAAATGCTAATGTAGTTTAAAATGACCCTACTCTACACCCCTACAAAGTTTTATCAGAATTCATTCAAAACATTTCGAGTTATCATGTTTATAGACAGCATGACACATGCACACACGCACGCACACACACGCGCTACCAAATTTTATGATTTTGTGATTATGTAATAAAAATAAATATGGAATAATGGCAGCACTTCCAGTCACATGATTTATGATGAGCCTTTCTTACAGATGTGTTTTATCCTTTTATCTGTATAGAAACTGGTTCTTAAAAAGAGATCTGTCACGCTGACGTTTGGCTCAGAAGAAACAATGTAATATACTTAAATGTTACTCAGTTACTCTAACCACAAAAAGGCAGGATGTTTCACCACTCTTGCTGAGATCATTCTTGACCCGGCTCCATTTGCACTATACCTACTTCCTATTTTCTTCACATTGTGCACTTCTCTCATTCAAAATCATTACAGAATGATTACTCACTGATGGGTTCAAAATCATTCTGAATTAACAAATAACAGATACACCGACAGCTTCTCAGTTTTACTTGCGCAAGGAGGAAATCCCATCCTCTGAGCTCAGCTCCCGGCCAAAGGGACGTGACCGTTCACTGGGCAGAGAGGAAGCGGTCTCCCACGGATCAACCTCCTTGTTCCGCTTTTATTACAGACCTTCACAATAAAAGCACGTGGGTAACATAAAACTCAGTTTACAACATGCAATAAACAGCATTCTTGGCTCTTCCCTTACCATATATGGTAGTAAGCATTCTGTAGAATGTCTGCAAGTTACATTTGTATACGCAGCCTACGTGAGGGTCTGTGTCTTATATGGATTATATGTATAAGAATGTGTATGAATGCATTTCCTGTACACTTCAAAATAAAACAGTGTAATATAAAACTCATGAAAACAGAAGATATGATAATTCAATGTAAACAGAAGAAAGTTTACAGAATAATCCTAACACTCACTTATTTTGTTACATTTATAATGCCGCATTTCAAGCAAAATTACCATTACCGCTCTCTTACTACAACCTGAATGATGAAGATGATGAATTATGTAGCTGTGCAGTACTGATGGTGATGAAGGTGATAACCATGAGATGAATGTATAGTACTGCACAGTCAAGAAGAGCATTACAGCTCTTCTGAAGGCACCACTTCATCAGGCACTTCATCAGGTGGTGCAGTAACTATTCAAGCTAAAGGCGTAGGCGTAACTGATCTCTTCATCCGAGTGATGAACATAGTTATGGGGAGTTATATAAATACCTATATAGTGATACTGCGGAAACTCTGCAATACAGAATTAGATTTTTTTTTTTAAATCTGCGATACAGCAAGTAAACCACAATATAGTGAGGGATGACTGTATATTTTTGAACTCCATACTTTGACAACTATCAGAAGGGCTGGATATTGAGTCAGCTTACGTTTAGACAGTCCCTCGGGGATCTTAGCCTCTTCTGACGCCTCTTTATGAGACCCCAGCTGGAGCAGTCTTTTTTTTGTTTGTGTGTATGGTAAATTTGATTGCCGAAAGCAATCGCTTGTCATGCCTTCAGGATTCATATGCACTTGAGCAATACAGGAAATGCCCTCAATGGTACAGTCGTTGCACAAGTTCATATGAACCATGTAAGGCAGACAAGCGCATACTCCTAGGCGAGATTGTCTCCAGTCATAATTTCCATACGCACAAACAAAAAAGACGACTGCTCCAGCTGGCAAGAGATCTGCATGAAGTAGGCTGACCAGCACCGTCTCAAGTATCCACCGCTGGGACTGGGCTACAACGAAGGACGTTAATATCCAGCCCTCTGATAGTTCTCACAAGTATGCGAGCTTCAAAAGTGGTACAGTTCTGTCCCTCGCTATATTGTGGTTCACTTATTACGGCTTCGCTATACTGCAGATTTAAAAAGAAAAAATCTAATTCTGTATTGCAGAGTTTCCGCAGTATCACTATATAGGTATTTATATAACTCCCCATAACTATGTTCATCACTCGGATGAAGAGATCAGTTACGCCTACGCCTTTAGCTGGAATAGTTACTGCACCACCTGATGAAGTGCCTGATGAAGTGGTGCCTTCAGAAGAGCTGTAATGCTCTTCTTGAGCTGTGCAGTACTATACATTCATCTCATGGTTATCACCTTCATCACCATCAGTACTGCACAGCTACATAATTCATCATCTTCATCATTCAGGTTGTAGTAAGAGAGCGGTAATGGTAATTTTGCTTGAAATGCGGCATTATAAATGTAACAAAATAAGTGAGTGTTAGGATTATTCTGTAAACTTTCTTCTGTTTACATTGAATTATCATATCTTCTGTTTTCATGAGTTTTATATTACACTGTTTTATTTTGAAGTGTACAGGAAATGCATTCATACACATTCTTATACATATAATCCATATAAGACACAGACCCTCACGTAGGCTGCGTATACAAATGTAACTTGCAGACATTCTACAGAATGCTTACTACCATATATGGTAAGGGAAGAGCCAAGAATGCTGTTTATTGCATGTTGTAAACTGAGTTTTATGTTACCCACGTGCTTTTATTGTGAAGGTCTGTAATAAAAGCGGAACAAGGAGGTTGATCCGGGGAGACCGCTTCCTCTCTGCCCAGTGAACGGTCACGTCCCTTTGGCCGGGAGCTGAGCTCAGAGGATGGGATTTCCTCCTTGCGCAAGTAAAACTGAGAAGCTGTTGGTGTCTCTGTTATTTGTTAATTTAGAATGATTTTGAACCCATCAGTGAGTAATCATTCTGTAATGATTTTGAATGAGAGAAGTGCACAATGTGAAGAAAATAGGAAGTAGGTATAGTGCAAATGGAGCATCGGGTCAAGAATGGTCTCAGCAAGAGTGGTGAAACATCCTGCCTTTTTGTGGTTAGAGTGACTGAGTAACATTTAAGTATATTACATTGTTTCTTCTGAGCCAAACGTCAGCGTGACAGATCTCTCTTCTAAGAACCAGTTTCTATACAGATAAAAGGATAAAACACAACATCTGTAAGAAAGGCTCATCATAAATCATGTGACTGGAAGTGCTGCCATTATTACCATATTTATTTTTACTACATAATCACAAAATCATAAAATTTGGTAGCGCGTGTGTGTGCGTGCGTGTGTGCATGTGTCATGCTGTCTATAAACATGATAACTCGAAATGTTTTGAATGAATTCTGATAAAACTTTGTAGGGGTGTAGAGTAGGGTCATTTTAAACTACATTAGCATTTGGTTTACATCCACCAACTTCACAATTTATTGGTTGATAATTGACAACAAGCCTTATAACTTAGAAACTAAGTAAAACTCTGACTTTCCTTCAATGTCAGTAGATTTATCTGAAGCTCAAAGTGATAATAATGCTACATAGAGCTATTTAAAACGGCCTTTTTTTTGAGTTCACCCCAAAATGTGTTGGATCTTTAAAGAAAGAGAGAACTGCTTAGTTAGTTAGAAATGCACTGAAGAATATTAGATAATAAGCTAAAGTTATTCATGTCCAGTTATTTACAAATCAGTACCTGTTATCCATTACCCACACTTACATAATGTTTGTGTAATCAAAGTAAACATCTGTCGTGCCACCCTTATCTGGTTTTTTACAGCACTACAAGCTTCTTAAAGTACATTTAAAAAAGAGCAAAGAAAACAAGATGAAAATTTAAAATGCAACATCATTCCCTCTCTAGAAAGTAAATATTGCCCAGAGAGTGAGCTGCCTATGTGGAGGTTTGCACATGTGAAATGTTTCTTGTTCCTAATTATGTTATTGTTCCCACCTTTACTACATGTGTAGTAACTATTATAAGAACTGTGTTTTAATCTGGCATGAACTTTTTAAACAATCAACGATACGAAAGCACTATCCCTCTATCTATCTATCTATTATGCATATACATATACATATATATATATATATATATATATATATATATATATATATATATATATATAAAACTTTCATTATAAATGTGTCCACTTGTGCAGGTCTTGGCATACTCTGTGGCATGTGTGAGCGTTTCAGCATTCAGTGGCGGTCTTATTGACGCTGCCAAGGCTGAGGAGGTCATGGACACTCTTCGCACGCTGACTGAGGAGAGCCAGCAGGTAAGTTGGGGAGGGGCTGTTGGTGTTTTGGTGGTGGTGAGTGCGTTAGCAGCTGCTTAATGCGTGGTTTTACTGATCAGCTTGTTGTGTTTGACATCAGATTTTCAGCAACCTTCTGTAAATCACTGTAATCCTTTCTGCTTTGGTTAAAACAATATGTGATCTTGCCTTTTGATTTCAGTGGACGTTAGTTGCTAAGAAAAAGGATTGTCATATACAGGCTGTGAAAATGAACCACTGTGTGGTTACAAAAGGCAGAATGATCTGATTACAAGCCATGATCAGGCCTCTCTGAATGGGTGTGGTTACATAATGCTATAGAAGTAGTTTGTAGTGACTTATTACAGCCAGTAGTGGAAAGTAAATTCAGTCAAGTTAAGGAATAAGTATAATTTCACTGGATTCTAAAGTTTACCCTATATTTCTAGACCCCAGGCTTCTCCCTGGCTCTCGGGTTAGTGGTCCATGGCCTGTCAGTGTCCGGACATGGTAAGACAGAGAGCATCCACCCTCATCTGCTGGCTGCCTGGATCAAAATCTTACTTGCTGAGGTACAACAAATACCTTACTTTACATGTTTGCTCAGTCTAAATTTTAGCATTTTTTGCTCACAATAAACAATATATCACACATTTGTTTTTTGTCTAGCCAAAGTTATGTTTGGGATTTCGGCGGTGATCTTTATGTTATGGTGTCTCTTTATATTACAGGGCTGTCCCACTATGCAAAGATTGGCTGCTGTCAATGGTCTCGTGGCTTTAGTAGGATCGGAGAGTTATCTCATTCAGGTAAGAAGTCCACACATATGTGCTTGAGATATACTGAGGACAAGAATACATTTTGATTTTCCTTTAATTGCAGCTGAAGAGTGAGGTGGAGCTTGGCCCAAAGCAGCAGAGCAGGCTGAATGAGGTTATTCGGGCCATTACACAGGTAAGAGTTGATTTTGCTCCTTTCTTTGTTGTCGAATTTCAAAAGCATACTAAATATGACTCCTATAGAGAAAGACAAATGCATTTTTCTTTCCTCTGGCATTCAAGAGAGTATGTAACAGTCATGGCGTTTTGTGCGCACATTTCAGTGTACAGTGATCCCTCACCTATCACGGTGGTTACGTTCCAGAGATCCCCGCCATAGGTGCCACAGTAGCGGCATTATATTTATTTTATTATTTATATATATTTAAAGGCTTTATTAACCTTTCCCACACTCTTATAAACATTTCATATGCTCCTAAAATTTCACAACACAACACCGCGGAGCTACACTACACACACAGATCAGATGTCGATGTGAAGTGGACAAGGAAAGATGCTGAACGTATGGGCACAGAGCGGGAGGGCAAACAGTCCGATACTACAGTCACTGAGCCAATGAGGGCCCAGGATACAGAACACAGTGCTTTGGTTGGTCGTCTTCCATTCCATCAGCCAATAGTGTGCTGTATACAATCTCATGTTGGCAAACTTGCAGTAGTGGTGTACAGTACTTCGTTTCCATTTTGCACAATACAGTATTCATCCACCGATGAAATACCCGCAAAATCCCGTGATATAGTGATACAGAATTAGATATATATTTTTTAAAAAGCCTGCAATACAGTCAAGCCGTAATAAGTGAACCGCGATATAGCGAGGGACGACTATATTGTTTCATCTTGTAGTAGTTGCATTGTATGTCCCTTTTTTCTTTGCACTGGCTGGTCTATTGTTGCTCTTTTTGTGCAGATCATAACATTCTCTGGAGCCATTGGTTTGCAGTCCAACAGTGCCTGTTTGCTGGGCCATTTGCATCTGGCCCACATGTCCACCAGTCACAGTCACACAGCAGGTAACAGGGGTGTATGGAATATGTCTGGGCTTGTATTTACTCCACAATTAACTTAGGGAAACGATAGATTAAAAACAGCTTATTTTGACTGGAGATTTAAAGTAGTAATACAATAACGCTAAAAGCTTTTAGTTTTAAAAACATTTAGTTAGAAATGATAGAGAAAAATTTCAATCTAGATTTAAAAGTTGCAGTAGATGGCATTTTACCAGCAGGTAGCTGGTTCCGATAGTTCAAGCAATCTCGCGCCAGGAACCGGCTGACGATTGTGTGTCCTTATATTGATGCTTTGATTATTATTCCTTGTATCACTGTTAAATTCAAAACCTGTGGTGGAAAGGTAGCTGGGAACACAAAGGAGGAATCGATGATATTGAACAGGCCAATCACAATAGTTGTGGGCTGCATTGATGCCACATGTGGTTACATTTCTGGGGAGGTACAAGTCCAGGTCATAAGGTTACGGCATAGGGTTTCAGCAGATTTCTCGCTGAACCATTAATCCAGAGTTAGGAAATAAAAACTTGCAAATTCTTATCTGGCATGCCTATACCATTCTGTAACATTAAAAGAGGGTTAAAGACAGTCACAACAGATGGCAGAGAGAGGGTAATCTTGTCACGGCTGGTGCTGGGAGGGCAGGGAGGACCCCAAAGCAGGACGCAGGCAGGTGCGGACGTGTGTCTTCACTTTTATTTAACTGGCTGGCCAGGGCCAGCTACACAAGACTAAATACAAAAACTCGAAACAACTTGAAAACTCGAAACTAAACACGTAGCCGACATCACATAGACAAACAGACGAGGACCCGAACAAAGAACAAAGGAAAATCAAGGGCTTAAATACACAAGAGGACTGATGAGGGAATAGAACACAGGAGGGAACACAGGTGAACCAAATTAACCTAAATTCACAGGGGGAAGTAAACTAAACACAAAGCACAGGGAACACGAGACTGTCAAAAGAAAACAGGAAGTGACACAGGGGAACAGAGACGCAGACTTGACACAAGACAAGGACGCAGACCTGAATACAAAACATGAAACACTGGGCCACCGGCCCAGAACCGTGACAAATCTTTTCAGAGATTTGCATGTTGTGTTTAAAGAACCGTAAATATGTTAACAAAAATGTAGAATGAAATCCACATCATGGGTAAAAGCCCAGCCTCCTACATTGAGGTGATAATGAAACCTGGCAGTTTTTTCAAATCTAATATCTCTCATTTTGCATAAAAATCAAAAATTTGTAAAGCTCCAAGTTTTGCCTGGGTACAGGCATTAGTGATTCCTTGATCATGCTCTAATGAGAATACAGTGCTTCTTACAGTCATCTGACACTCAGAAAGTCAGTTCATAAAATTCCAGTCTTCAGATAAGTCTGAAAAGTATAAAATCTGAAAATACAGCACTCCTGCAGTTTTTTTTTTTTAATTGTTAATGGACTGGTACTGTATGGGTGCTTTCTTTTCAGTCGAGCACTCAAAGCACTTTCTCAATACCTAAACACTTACACTCTGATGGATGCGTTGGGGCAACTTGGGATTCAGCATCTTTCCCAAGGTTATGTCTGCACACTTGCTGGCAGATCGATGACCTGCTCTACCACCTGACCCACAGCCACCCAAATCCAAGCTGTCATTTCAGGTTTCAGTTAGCTGCATGACGTGAATTAGCCACCGACAGAGAGCTAAACTATTTACTATGAATTATTTTGATTTTTTTTTCTCAGTTCCTCCAGATTTTAGTTACCTGACAGAGAAAAGCGTCATCAGAGCCATCACTGAATTTATTGCTGAAGCTGGAAAAAAAGGTTTGTGGCATTTTAAAAATCCATTAGAGAAAAGCAGTATTTATAGCCCTGTTTTTTTTTTTTTAAACATAACAGCACAACAGTCCTTTCTCCCTGTTTACCCAGGTCCCCAATTCTTCCATCCAGCTCTGGTTAAGACTGCTTTGACCCCCTTGGCATCAGTTGGAGCCACATTCCAGTATCCTCCCATTAACTGGAGCGCTGTTCTTTCACCTTTAATGAGGCTCAGCTTTGGTAAGACTTCTCACACATTGCTGTCCTTGTGCCAAAGGGCAAGCACAATCAGAGAACCTTGTTCAGTCTATTTTTTTTACTGTCTTTTGTAGGAGAGGATGTACAACATCAGTGTGTTGTACTAGCAGCCTGTCAAGCGCAGTCTTCCCAGAGTGCTGCTCTCTTTCTGGGTTCCTGGGTATCACCGCCCCTTGTACATAGTCTCAGTGTAAGTTCTTCTTGAATTTTATTTTGAGTAGGGTTGGGTATTAGTGCTTTTATAGTAGGAAAATAAATGGTCTGTACTGATATATTCAAAGTTGATATCAAACTCTCCATCAGATTTATATGCTTGTTTACTTGCCCCACTTTTATCAAATATTTGTTGATATTGATGTAGGTGTTCTTAATGGTAATGCACCAATCAGTCCCCTCTCCACTGGCTTTGGTTATTTGCCAGTATCAAGTACTGATCCAATTCCAGTGTTAGACTGGTAAGCTGTTTGTCATGGTAAGGAAGAGAACAGAATTTGTCTTTTTTTTTTTTTTTTTACCAGTTTTTTTTATTGCCAGTGTGTTAACAGAGTCTCGGTTACATTTAACTTTGAGCTGATGTTTTTTGTTGAGGTGGAGGGACTGATGTTCTGTGATAGTCAAAGTATGTGATGTGCTTTCCCCCTAGTGCCTTGTTTCGGTGCCTGTCGACCACTTCCTCATAGCATGATAGTGACCAACACTAGCGAATGTTAGCCAAAGCAATAATCTCTAACACTGGCAAACCACCAGCTCCCAGCAGTACCTAGATTCCATACAGTTCTTTATGAGTAAAACTAAAAACTGATGTGGCTTCAGATGGATCTTATTTTGACAGCATTGACAAAGCAGGCTCACTGAGTGGAATAAATATTTGTCCCAGGCAGAACATGGCTTGGTACTTAGTGGAGAAACCCTTGTTGGTGAGCACAGCAGTAAGACATTTCTTGTAGTTGGTGACCAGGTTTGAACACATCTCAGGAGGGATTTTGAAACACTCCTCCATATGAGTTGAGTTCAGGAATATCTGTAATTAATTGATTGTAATCTGTGTGCCACGTGGACTCACAGCCAATCTCTGGGAGCCAGAATTATGGCTGGATTGTAGGGGATCAAATACTTGTTTCACTCAGTGACATGCAAATCATTTTATAACTTCCAAATAATGTGTTTTTTTCCTGAACTTTTGGTTGATATTCTCTCTCCATTAAAATGAAACTACCACAAAAATTAGAGACTGTTCATTTTCTTGGGAATGAGCAAACTTAAATTAAGCAGGGGATCAAATATTTTTTCCCCTATTGTATACATCCTTGCTGTGAACATTTACCACTGTAAATATGAACTTTATTGTGACATGCTGGTATGCTGACCTTTGGGTCACCTGACATGAGGCCTGTAGTTTGACCCTCTTGCATAAGATAGGTGAAAAAGCCTCAGTGTTGTCATCACTGCTGTCAAAATTTGGACTTATCACCACTGCACATTATTGCATCGTCTGTATATTGCTTGTGTGTGTTTCCTGGTTTTTAGAGATAAAAGCAGGGGTTTTTTTTGTTTTTTTTTACATGCGTTCTTTAATCTTACATAGTGTCAAGACATGGGTAGCTCTCAATAAAGGTTGTCTAAATAAAATAAACCAAAGCGTAAGAATATTTGGTTTAAGAAAAGGAATAAGTATACAACAGTTTAACCATGACAGACATCTAGTTTCGCCTTCTCTGCTAAAGCAAAATAAATTCAATTCAATACCCAGGCATTACTATAAGAAAGCCCAGAAAGGCTTTAGAGATCCTTACTGAGAGTCTTTCTCCCCAAGTACCAGACTCGGGCCCACCTCTATGAGACTCTGGGCTTGTGGATGAAGCATGTGGCTGAGGACAAGTTCCAGGTCTACTTGGAGAGTTTGGGGGTGCAGCAGTTTCAGGAGGACCTCCGGCCCCAGCGTGTGTCCCTGTGTCGCTCTCTGCTGCAGGGCCTTGCTCAGGCCATGGCCCTCCCAAATCCCCCCCAGAACTGCTGGGCCATTCTCTGCTCTACCACAGAGAAGATCTTCACTTTCCTGCCAAACCAAATCCAGGTGCAGTATAACTGTTGTACATTAGAACCTTTTTTTTTTTTGTCTCCACCTTTGACTAATGTTTGAACAAGGGTGACAAGAAGCCATGGGATCCTCACACTTCACATATGGCATTGTCCCATATTTTTACCCTGGGGATCATGATATCCCATTATTGATTGTTCCCATCCACTGAAGGAAATAAATGAAATAATGCAGGATAGCTTAAAAAGGGCATATACTTGTTTTATCCAAGGCAAGGACTTGTGACAATTGCCACTGGGGGTGTGCGAAGGAGCATCAATGTAAGAGAGATGGCCAGACCTTTCTCATCATTACAGTAGCTTTAGTGCTGATGTCCCTTTGCTAGCTAGATAAGTCTACCTAGCAATGGGCATGTTCTCAGCTATAAGAACATTTCTGCCACATTTCCACTAGTTAACTACTCAGCGTGACTTGACTCAATTCAACTCGACATGGTTTCGTTTTGTTTCCATTACAATTGCGTTCCACTTGATGTAATTTGTATGCAATTCAAACACAGCTATTAGCTTGGAGACCTCCTGATATACTTTCTCATTTCTTGTGTGCCACCAACGTCTGCACCTTGGTGTTGGTTTGCGCGTCTCCATTTCCCTTGCTTTTGGGTTTTAAAAATACCGCGTTTGATTCATGGCTCAGCTAGTAACAATACTCCCTGGGAAATCAGTGGCATGCTATTCTTTGACGTCACATTTTCAGATTGCTTGGAACCCTGGTTGAGTGGGTACTAAAAAAAGTACCTGGTGAACCAAATAGAAAATCCTACAAATCAGTAAAGTCACGCTGAGTAGGTACTCATGGAAACGCGGCAATATACTCAACAGTCGTGGGCCAAACACATTATAATAACAGTACATTTAGTTGAGGAGACTAAATTTAGGTCCCGACACTACATTACCTGAGTCTTGGTCTTTGTTTCCACTGTAGTTTTGATAAGAGGGAACAGCTGATGTGCCACAAGGCACCTATACATAAGCAGACTCTGTGGGTTCCCATTCCTTTCTTGATCCATATGTCATGCATTTTTTATTTTCTTGAAGAAATAACTGTACACAATAATCTGTAGTTGTCATTAAGGTAATTAATAATAAACTGTTCATATACCACATTTACTAAAAATCTATGATATGCCCATATGTCTGCGTAGTTTGAAACCTCTAATTTCTCAACATACTGTAGTCAACAATTAATTTATTGTTAAATGTGTTCTGCTTGGAATATCAAGCTTAAGAGTGGTTTATTTTCTTCATTTTTATTAAAGTATTTATGATTCCCATGGCAGAAAAAAGTTTAAAATGCAATCCTATTTTTCTAATCTTTTTCTAACACCTCTGTCCTCTCCTGATACTTCTCACCACCGTTGGGGCAACCTTCATTCTTCTTACTCTCTTCACTTCCATCGTCCATTATAACATCTTCTTGTTCACTGCCTGCTATAAAGACCCTCGGCAAGAATGAAGCATGCAGGCTAATATTAGCCTGCTAACCTGGTGCTAAGGCACAGATCAAACCAGATCATCAAAGCAAACCATAGAAGTTGTAAATAAAGTAATTTTCTTGATATTTGTTAAACATTTGTGTTTATGAAACTGCAATTCTAAAACTACAGCACCTTTAACTTACTGCCTAACAACAGTAAGTTAAAATGCATTAGATTAGGGATTAGGTTCATAATATGGGCGACGATTTGACATATAACAACAATTTTCTATAAGTGTTCCTTCGAGGTTATCAAACACAAAAAGAGATGTCATGGACCTCTCTTGTGTCTTTTGGATGCAAACTAGGCGGTTTAGTAATGCATGAAAATATTTGTGAGTCAAACAAGAATTGGGATGGTTTAAAATATAAAAAACAGAATGCAATGATTTGCATATGTCACTAGCCCGTACAGTAGTACCTTGATTTACGAGTGCCAACTAATGAGTTTTTTGAGATACGATCGGTCGCTTGGTCTAATTTTTGCTTTGTGTTGCGAGTGAATATTTGAGTTATGAGCGAGCGGAACCATCCGTGCATTCCATTCGTTTTTTTTCCCTCTTGTTGTGCACTTGTTTTTGTCGATGGTTGTTGCTGTGTTTGATTACTTTCCGCATTTATTTTGGAACATTTCCTTTTTTTAAACCATGGGTCCAAAGAAAGTGAATCCCAATATCAGTGCTGAAAAGGATGATGACCATGGATATAAAGCATAAAATTATCGAAAAGCATGAGCGAGGTGTGCGTGTTGCTGTCTTGGTGAGGGTAAGAGTGTGCCAAAAAAAGGAAAAAGAAGGAGGAGAAGATTAAGTGAAGTGAAAAAAAGGAGCATTAATTTTAGTGATCTTCTCCAATTTGATTTGACATACAATCAAATTAAGTTACGAGCTAAGTCACAGAACGAATTAAACTCGTATGTCAAGGTACTACTGTATTTCATTCACAAAGCATATCAATTGTTTAAATTTCCAGAAAATTATTAACTCATTTTGAATTTGGTGACAGCAACACATCTCAGAACAGTTGGACAGGGCCATGTTAACCACTGTGTATCATTCCCTCTTTTAACAACAGTCCATAAAAGTCTGGGACCTGAGGAGATGATTTGCTGGACTTTTGGGAGAGGAATGTCACCCCATTTTTCATTTCATGACGTGGCAAATTTTTGAATTGGCGGAAGGTCTGAACTACAGGCAGGCCAGTTTGGCACCTGGACTCTTTTAAAATGAAGCCACACTAGTAATGAATACAGTATGCTGTTTAGTATTGTCTTGCTGAAATAAGAAAGGCCTTTCCTAAAGAGATACCTGTATGGGAGCATATGTTGTTCTAAAATCTGTATGCACCTTTCAGTATTAAAGGGGCCTTTCCAGATGTGCAAGCTGCTAATTCAAGGCACCAGTGCACCATCAGAGATGCAGGCTTTTGAACTGAGCTCTGATAATAGCCAGATGGTGGTTCTCCTCTTTAGTCTGGAGGATGTGGTGCCCGTGTTTCCAAAAATAATTTCAATGTGTCTGACCACAGAACAGTTTTCCAGTTTGACTTCAGTCCATTTTCAGTTAACTTTGGCCCATAGAAAATAGCAGCATTTCTGGATCACGTTCACAAATGGCCTCTTGTATGACAGAGCCATGGTGAACTGTTCTACAGACATTGATTTCTCGAAGTGTTCCTGAGCCCATGTTCCTCTGCCTGTTTTTAATGCGGTGCCAACTAGGGCTGAAGATGATACTGGCAGTGCTGGTTTTTGCCCTTGTCCCTTGCACACAAGCATTTCTCCAGATTCTTAGAATGTTTTGATGATAATATTTACTGCAGATGATGCGATATTCAAATTCTGAATAATTTTACATTGAAATTGTTTTACAATTTTTGGAAACAGTTTTTCACAGATTGGTGTACCTCTGCCTGTCTATACTTCTGGGAAACTGCCTCTCTAAGATTTTTTTTAAATTTTTTTTATAACCAATCATGCTCTTGATCTTTTGTCAGTTACCCTAATTAGTTGCAAAATGTTCCTCCACCTTTTTCCAGCATTTCATTGCCCTCATTCCAGCTGAGATGTGTTGCTCCCATCAAATTCAAAATAAATATTTTTCATGAAATAGTTGAACGTCTCATTTTAAACTTTTTATATCGTTTCTATGTTCTACTGTGTGTTAAATATGGGTTTATGAGGTGTGCAGATTTTTTTTGTTTGTTTGTTTTTTTTAAAACATTTTGCACAGCATCCTAACTTTTTAAATTTGTACTGTAAATGCCTCCATCATCATTAATGGCCTACCTACCTAATGGCACACCAGTTGAAAACTACTGGCCCAAAATACAATAAAGCTTAATGCTGCTTCCTTTCCAAGTTTGAGTTTAAACTGCTATTAATAACTTAGTTGCCGATATATGATCTCTTCTTGTGTCCCATCATTTGGAGAGGGATCTGTTGCTGCTTCACTCTCTCTGGCTGTTTCTGAAATTAAGGGCCATGAGTTTGATGGTGTTACTGTAAGTTCCATCCATTCATCCATTTTCTTCTAAGGGTTGCACAGGGGCTGGACCCAGCTGTCATGGGCAACAGGTGGGGTGCACCCTGGACAGGTCACCAGTTTGTTGCAGGGCTATCACAGAGAGACAGACAACCATTCATATTTACATTAATACCTACAGCCAAGTTAACCTATCCCCACTAGTATGCATGCCAGTGGAAGGACTGTGGGAGGACGTCAGAGTACCCACAGAGAACCTATGCAGACATGGGAAGAACATGCAACCTCTATACAGAAAGGAGGTTTTGAGGCAACAGTGCTAACCACTACTCCACCGTGCTGCCCCAGTGTTAAGTTGTGCTAATGGGCATTAACAGTCATCTAAATATATTAAATTAGCTTTGCTGTGAAGGTTAGTCTGAGTGTGGGGTGGACTAAACCATGGAAGTTTGGGGGTAAAAGTGGCATCAGAGAGCCCCTACTGGGTTTTGGAATCTGAATTAATTTACACAACCAGTTTATCAGGCAGATTAATTATGACACTAATTACTTAGAAATAAAAAAAACTTTTTATTCCAGGTTTGCAAGGGCCCCTCCTACTACTGGACCCTGGGCAGTCAGTCATGCTTTCCTCCTGTTATGACGCCCCTGCGTACTGCTGCAGGATTAAATCTTTGCCCTGTTGCCTGGTAATTGTTTCTCATGATGCATTTCTTTTAGGATAATGAAGTGGATCTGTATGTGGGCATTGCCAAGTGTCTGTCTGAGATGTCTGACACAGAAATTGAGAGGATCACACACGTCTCAGAGGTACAGTATTGTGTAACATACACCACAAGTAAAGTAACAAAGGAACCGTATCCACTGTTAACGTGCTAAAGTGTAGCATGGCGTTTACATCTTAGCTGCTGAGTGTATTTTATAGTGAGTGATGTTGTCATGTGTTATGGGTCAGGTTTAGTTGTATTTGTCCAAGCTAGAAGTCACTTCTGTCCTAAAGCTTTATAACAGTCATACAGCGTACTGATCTACGGTTGAAAGAATTGCCAGTTTGCTTTTGTTGAATTGAGTTCATTTAATATTTCACTTCTGTTGTATAGTCTGTTAGTTTCACAGGGGTGCAAACACTGTGTAGTATGGCTTTAAAAGTCATAAAGATAAAACTTGCTTTGCTCTGTTTAGGTACAAATGGAAAAGACCTGCTTCATCCTGGCTTACCTGACCTCTCAGGGCAGGGTTCCCTCCTTAGTCTTAATGATGTCATTGCTGGGGTCATCCGTGGTTGGCCAAGCCACAGAGTGGGCTGGCTCCTCCTGCAGACTTTTTACCAATGTTGCCTGGCACAGAGCATCAATACAGGTCAGACTGGAAACCATGTTTCTGCTGCATTTATTTTTTTAAAAAGTGGAAATGAAGTAAAAATGCTTCTTTTCTAATCTAAAAAATTAATTACAATTTTTGGTGCAACTTTGTGTTATATGATCGTCATAAATATTGGGTGGAAGAAAATAAAATCCTTTAATCCACTTGTTACTTTTATCATTTATGATTATTTGACTCAATCAGCATGGTGAGCTGGCTTGCTTCCTTGTTTCAGACATCTCCAAACGAATGGAGTGGCTCCTGGAGCTAATGGGACATATCAGAAATGTTGCCTATGGTGTAACAGTCGTCCAGTGTGGAGATACCAAAGTGGTATGTTTCTGAGCCACAGTGTGTTGTTTTCTTTTGTTTGTTTTTTAATTTCTGTTGTTAACTCCAGGTCTTAAATTATTTCCAGTACTGTGCTGAACTTCCAGACCATTTGACACTATATCATCATGTCTCCGGCGAATTTGTTCTGCTTTTTGGTTTTGAAGGAACTTTCTCTTTTCCTGTGCATTTTTAAGCGTTTATCTACAGTTTTGTGAACTCCTTAAGTAATCATCTTCTGTGTGAGAAAACATCTTGTTTAAGCACAACATCAGAGCTGTTACGTAGCTTTGCAGGTTGTCGTTATGTATTTTAACTCAGCGGTTCTCAGCTGGAATTCTATTACACGAGTCTCTGCTTCATTAGCTCAGTAGGATAATAATTTTGAACCTCTGAAAATGGGACTGTGCATAAAATTAGCTGTAATTCCTAAACATTAATGCAGTACTGTTAAACCAAATCTAAAAGTTTGCACTTCAGTCACTGTTTGATGTTAAAGTCCACTGCGATGGTGTACAGAGGCAAAAACCAAAAGTAATGATGCTTCATGTGATGGGTTTTCATTAATATCTGCTGCTATAGTTTTGAATCATGTCAGCTCTCAGATTGTTCTCTCATTTTAACAGAAATCCTGGTTCTGTAGCTTTTTGTCTTCAGTGTAACACAACAGTTTTGTCATGAACCCACAAAGCCTAAAATTTGTGCAAGAATAGCTAAAAAGAAAAAGAAAAAAAGAAACAATTAAAATGTCAACAAGACAACATTCTGCCAATCACCAGTAGAGCCAAACTTGTTGCCGTTTTCATTGTTTCACACGTGTGAAGTACACCAAGTTGCTGAAAACACACTATATTGCTGTTTTAAGTGAGAACTTATTCTCTGCAGGCCACAGACTTCCTGTTCCAGCTCTTTGCTGGTGTTGTAGTTTCCTGGAGTGACGACATCATACCAGTCCTCTTTGGCATCCGGGTCCAGTGGTTTCCGTGGCAGCCAGACCCCAAGCCTCAAGCGATCACACATAGTCTCTATGGCAACGAGTCGTCCACTGACGATGCCCTGCCGCAGTGTCTGGTAGGATTGTCCCATAGCCTCCCTCGGCTATTGGACAAAGAGCCCTGGAGCACTCACACCCCCAAGGTTAGTGTTTCTGCTTCTAACTGATCAGTTTGTTTTTCAGCCCACCTGGGGACAGTGCGGGGGTGGGGCGGGGTGGGGCAAAGGGTGGGGGTGGGGAGGTTGTCACAAGAAAAAACATCCAACACAACTAAGGTTTTAATTTGTTCCTAAGTTTGGAGTCATGTTTGTGTCCACCTAAAACCAAGATCTGGCATTGGTTTAACATTACAGTGCCTTGCGAAAGTATTCGGCCCCCTTGAACTTTTCAACCTTTTGCCACATTTCAGGCTTCAAACATAAAGATATAAAATTAGAATTTTTTATGAAGAATCAACAACAAGTGGGACACAATCGTGAAGTGGAATGAAATTTATTGGATGTGTCAAACTTTTTTAACAAATAAAAAACTGAAAAGTGGGGCGTGCAATATTATTCGGCCCCTTTACTTTCAGTGCAGCAAACTGACTCCAGAAGTTCAGTGAGGATCTCTGAATGATCCAATGTTGTCCCAAATGACTGATGATGATAAATAGAATCCACCTGTGTGTAATCAAGTCTCCGTATAAATGCACCTGCTCTGTGATAGTCTCAGGGTTCTGTTCCAAGTGCAGAGAGCATCATGAAGACCAAGGAACACACCAGGCAGGTCCGAGATACTGTTGTGGAGAAGTTTAAAGCCGGATTTGGATACAAAAAGATTTCCCAAGCTTTAAACATCTCAAGAAGCACTGTGCAAGCAATCATATTGAAATGGAAGGAGTATCAGACCACTGCAAATCTACCGAGACCCGGCCGTCCCTCTAAACTTTCATCTCAAACAAGGAGAAGACTGATCAGAGATGCAGCCAAGAGGCCCATGATCACTCTGGATGAACTGCAGAGATCTACAGCTGAGGTGGGAGAGTCTGTCCATAGGACAACAATCAGTCGTACACTGCACAAATCTGGCCTTTATGGAAGAGTGGCAAGAAGAAAGCCATTTCTCAAAGATATCCATAAAAAGTCTCGTTTAAAGTTTGCCACAAGACACCTGGGAGACACACCAAACATGTGGAAGAAGGTGCTCTGGTCAGATGGAACCAAAATCAAACTGTTTGGCCACAATGCAAAACGATATGTTTGGCGTAAAAGCAACACAGCTCATCACCCTGAACACACCATCCCCACTGTCAAACATGGTGGTGGCAGCATCATGGTTTGGGCCTGCTTTTCGTCAGCAGGGACAGGGAAGATGGTCAAAATTGATGGGAAGATGGATGGGGCCAAATACAGGACCATTCTGGAAGAAAACCTGTTGGAGTCTTGCAAGAGACCTGAGACTGGGACGGAGATTTATCTTCCAACAAGACAATGATCCAAAACATAAAGCCAAATCTACAATGGAATGGTTCACAAATAAATGTTTATCCAGGTGTTGGAATGGGCAAGGCGAAGACTGCTGTTCCAAACGCTCTCCATCCAACCTCACTGAGCTCGAGCTGTTTGGCAAGGAAGAATGGGCGAGAATTTCAGTCTCTCGATGTGCAAAACTGATAGAGACATACCCCAAGTGACTTGCAGCTGTAATTGCAGCAAAAGGTGGCGCTACAAAGTATTAAGCGCAAGGGGGCCGAATAATATTGCACGCCCCACTTTTCAGTTTTTTATTTGTTAAAAAAGTTTGACACATCCAATAAATTTCATTCCACTTCACGATTGTGTCCCACTTGTTGTTGATTCTTCACAAAAAATAAAAATTTTATATCTTTATGTTTGAAGCCTGAAATGTGGCAAAAGGTTGAAAAGTTCAAGGGGGCCGAATACTTTTGCAAGGCACTGTATGTTACGTGGAGATTTGGGTCAGATATGTTATCACTACATGTGTCGTGTCTCAGTTCATAGACTGGCTTCTCAGCATCATGGAAGGTCCTGAACAGAATCTGTCGGCCACAACAGTCAGCACAGCCAAAGGTGAATAACAGACACTTTTTCTTCTAGTTTGTTGGATTGATAAAGTGATCACAGACTTTACATAAAATCATTCATATATTGCAGTTTGAAGCATCTGCATAACACAAAAATTGTTTTGCTGAAAGCTGAATTTCAGCTGAGCCTCAGCTCAGAGACATTGAGTTTGTATTTGTAGGTACAAAGACAGCAGAACAGGCCCAAAACATGGACTGCCACGGTTTGTGCTTAAATGCAATATTTGTTTTTCACCAAATAAGCCTCACATTCCACTAGTATTCCTCTGACTCATCCATGTCATCTTGCGCAGTCTTTACATTTACAGCTCTGTGCGTAAGCATACACTGATAAATGGAGTAAGTGAAAGAAACAACTCTGCAGCATTTATAATATTCTGTGATTATCCCTCAGCTATAGAAATCAATTAAGGCTGCAGTGTCAGTTTCAAAATATGCCAAAAATTGTATTTACAAGTACCTTCTGTGGAAGGAAGATGTTTATTAGACAGTACAATGGACAGAAACACCGACTAAACAGATCTGTTTTTAAAAGAACTGCACCGGGTGTAGTGTGTGGCATTGTGGCATAAGCTGAGAGGTTTATACAAACATCAGTGTTTGCACTTATTTGCAAAAATCCATAAGGTCAAAACATGATGGAAAAAAATGATGGAATGCCCAACTGATTTCTCCTATGATGTGCTTTCAGCTGCTCTGTTTGCTCTCAAGTCCTCTGCTGAGTTCAAGAAGAAAGCTGTGTGGACCAGAGCTTATGGCTGGTAGCCCAGAAGAGTCCCAATAACCTGCTGATACATACAGTGTGGCTTTGATGCATGAGTGGAATCTGTGCTGCATGTGCACGAAAAGGACATGGACACAGTGTTGACTGTTGGTCGACTTTACTTCCTCTTCCTGTTCCATTTCTCCAGTTGGTGTTGTCTCTCCTTCAGCAGCTGCCAAACTGTTACAGAGGCCCCTGAAAAGACAGCTTATACCTTTAGAAAAACAATGCAAGAGCATTTTGCACTACTTTACAATTACATAGTAACTGTTTGTTCATGACACAAATGTAGCATTCCTAGAAAGAATGTCCCCTGTCTTTTCCCAGTAGTCTCAAAGCAGGAGAACCTGAGAACTTTTTTGGTTCCTTTCATTCAGTCTGTATTCCAAATCAACTCAGATGAATTTTGGTCTGGTTACTGAAAATGTTTTGATTGACTTGACCTCCATGTTTAAAGTTAAGCAATTTCCCCAACTTTTGGCTAAATAAAGTATCTTAAAGTGGCAGATTCTTGTTTCTCCTTTCTCTTTTTCTTAGTTAATGTTCTCATCTAAATATGTTTGCTGTATACCAGCCTCACAATGTTACAACTAATGGTCTCATTACTCTGATCCTACCAACATAAACTTAGCACAAAAAGTAAGGAAATTTATGTTTGGCTGACTATTTTTTTTTTGTTGTTGTTGTTGTAACAGTGCTTCTTGGCAATAAATCTGATACCACTGGAAAGCCTATTTTGCCTTAAATGTTGCAGATTTGTAAGGAAAAAGCATTTGTGGGTTGTGTTGAGTATGTAGGTTGCACCCATGAAAAACTTGCCAGATCTTCCCTGTCAGTGCCAAACAGTTTATTTACTGCTGTTTTAAGCTTCTGGTACCCCCAAGGGCCGACAGTCAGGTTTGTCATCATTGGAGGCAATCTCAATGCAGAGAGAGAGAGAAGATGAGCTTCAGCAACCAGTGACAATCCCGTATTACCACAGTTTGAGAAGGAACTCTATCCTCCAAAATGACAACACTCGCCTGCACAGAGCGGGGTTTATCAAAGACTACCTCCAGAATTTGGGAGTGGAAAGGATGAAATGGCCCGCCTGCAGTCCTGATCTCAATCCCCACTGGACACTTGTGGGATCAGCTTGGAGCCTATCCCAGCTGCCATAGGGCAAGAGGCAGGGTACACTCGGGACAGGTTGCCAGCCTGTCACACAGCTAATACAGATGGATGACCATTCAGACTCACATTGGCCAATTTAGAACCACCCATTAACCCAACCCCACTCACTGCATGTCTTTGGACTGTAGCAAAGTCCACACAGAAAGGCCACAGCCAGGTTGTGGATTCTAACCCAGGACCGCCTTGCTGTGAAGCTGCAATGTTAATGGCCGCTCCACCGGTCATTAGCCACCGTGCTGTGTAATAATCCACATTATTTATAAAAGCTTATTTACCACTTATATCACTTAAGCTATTTGGCTGTGTGTTTGTTTCAGTTTTATATTGGAGTCAATATGACCTTGACTGGTTTCATCATTTAAATACAACATGTAGTATTTACTTGAAATTACTGAAAACTAAATATGTAATTTCTCCAGTGTGTCCTGGGTTATCTTTGGGACATCTTAGGAGGCACCCGAAGCACCTCACCTACGAGGTACCCAGGAAGCATTCTGGTCAGTTGCTAAACCACTTCAACTGGCTGACTTGTTGCTGGCAGTGCAAACGAAGCTCTCATGAAACAACTAATGCTGAACACACACTACAGACAGCAATAACACACAATTTGCCTCATGCTATGTTCAGAGCATGCCAGCATATGACAGGAGAAGCAGACAGTTGCTACCTTCATTTCTGTGTTTTGGGAGCAAAGGTAAGCGATTTTTAAATCCGATTTTCCAGCCAAGTGGTGGACGGTCACTTCAGCAGATCAAGTGTTCCTCACTCCCATTTCTATATTGCAATATAGTAGTATAAACTCTCACATGTGGCATGACCAGGGCATGCCCCAGCTGTCTCAGGCAGTGGTGTGCAATACTGCAAATGTTGGTAATTTTGGTTCAATACCAAGTAAATACAGGGCCAGTATTGCCCAGAGCAAGTACAATTCATTTAAAGTCATAAAGGCAGCTTAAATAGGGAAGAGCAGTGTGTCATGATTTATGAGATTTCAAATGTTAATGCATTTTGAATTTTTTTTTTTTTAGACCTAACTGTAAATGTGCCTGTCTTGAAAGCACTTTGGTTCGACTTCTGTTGTTTAAATATGTTTTTATAAATAAAATAGACTTGACAGTCAACCCAAAGAGTTATTATGTTCAAACATTTTTCATAGTATAGTTTGAGGTATATTTTTTCAGTTCCAAGGCAATAATTGAATGCAATTCACTGGGCTGGGTATAGTTTATAGCCTGCTAAAGTAACAACTCTGATGACCAGTAACACTTTAACATTAACTAATGCTGAAGAACTGACATGAGTCATGAGTGAAACATTACTTTCACTACTGTAGGAGCTACCTGGTTATTCTTTGGCGCTCTAAAAAGACTGGGACAATGGGCTCGGTCTCTGTGCCGGGCCTCTGGGTCAGAGGCATTTCCTTCCTCCTATTTTTGTTTCTTTTGCAGCTCATTCTTGGATGAAGCTCTCCATTTCACGGTCTTTCATGTCTTTATGTTGGCGGTGTTATCACAGAGAATTTCCTTCCAACACGCATCACCGTTTGGACTATTTCCATTTACAGTCTAATGTACTTCTACACAGTTCTCTGCTTTCTCACTCACTGCAGCCTAAAAAATAAATCACACTGAAAAAAAAATGTCAGCTTCAGATTGTGATACTCTTAGTGGGTGTAAAATTGATTTGATTGCAGTTTACTGGGTTATATTTTGTACTTTTGAAGAGGGCTAAAAACTGCTGGGAGGAAAAGTACCAACTGTCAACCCACTGTTATATACTGGGGGTGGGTGGGTATGTGGGGTTCCTTAGATGTACTAAAGTTGGTTAAAGTGGTCAGCTAAGGTTCACATCGTGCAAGATCAAAAACCTTATGCTGGACTACTACAGCAACTTTCAGATGAGAGTCACTTCTAGGGCTATTTTATCAGACCGGCACAGGCTTGCGAAAGGAATTATAACTTGCTGCACCATCTCAGTGATCCTCTTAGCCCTGGCTATAAACATGCTGGTTAAATCAGCAGAGGTGAAGTGACGTGGGTCACTGATAAAGACTGGTGTGCGGTCCCCTGCCATCCAAGCCTTCATGAATGACCTGACAACATCAGTTCCTGGCAGTAGGTGGTTTTTGCAAGAGCTTAAGCTCATCTTATGGACAAGGATGAGTTTCAAACCAAAGTCAAGATCCCTGGTAATCAAGAAGGGCAAAGTTATGGACAAGTTCCAATTCACCATCCCACACTGTTGAAGCAGCCAGTGTAAAATCCGGGGGAATTCTTTGGCCATAGCCTAAAGAGACAGAGCTGCCATCCAGAAGACCAGCAAAGACCTTCAAGATTGACAAATCTGGGCTAGTGGATCGATTTGAGATTTGGGTGTATCAGCATGCTGTTTTGCAGGGTGTTGTGGCCTCTGCTTCTTTATGAGATCCCAGTGTCGTAAGTGGAAGCCCTAATTGGGACTACTGGATCTAGATGAGCAGGTCTGGGCTACTTCCTAAGTTGCCACATCAGCATGATGACTGAGAAATAGAGGCAACAATTCCTATGGGAAGCTGTTGCCCATAGGAGTTAAGGAATCATGGATCAGGGTGGTGGGGCTTGCTCAACAAGGAGCCTGGACAAGGTGGGAGAAAGTGGCGCAGTGCAAGATCACCTGGTCAGACTTCTAGTGGTCTGAGGTCCAGGGTGTGTGAGACACCTGATCAAGCCCTTCACATCTTCACACATAGGGGAAAACTGCAATGCCTATCTGTACTCACTGTGATGGGAGAGGAACCCTGCAACACCTGCTCAGCGGCTCTCAAACACCCTGACCAATGGCTGCTATCATTGGTGCCAGAACCAGCTACTCACAGCAGTTGCAGAACGGGTCAGCATAGCATTCATTACCAGTGAATTCCATCCTAGAGAGTGTTTCATCAGTTTCTACAAACTGGGCAAGAAATCCCCACCCCGATGTAGGAGAAAATCCCTACTTTCCACAACAGAGTTGGCTCCTGAAAGGCAGCTGTGAGTGGGCCTTGGCAAACAGATGAAATTCCCTGACCACATCATCCACACAACACTCTGACCTGGTTATCTTCTCAGACTCCACCGAGAACATCATCACGTGGAAACTCACTGTGATTTGGGAGGGATACATGGAGGAGTCCAATGAAAGGAAGATGAGCAAGTATCAGTTGAGGAGTGCAGGAACCATGGTTGACATTGCTGGGTAGTTCCCTCTGCAAAGTCATGACATTGCTGGGTGTGACAGGGGCAGGGTTCCATCACTGAAGCAGCAGATTAAAGCCACAAGGTGGCTTTGGATTAAGAGGGCAGATCCTTGTCTTCTTGCTGCTGGGATGCAAGCTGGGACCTGATGACCTCAGCTTTGTCTCCTGGAGAGAGGGGTGTGATGCTGAAAGACTCAAAATCCCAGATGAAGCCAAGACCATCACTGATGGTAAATCCCAGTGCAGCGTAGAAATGGATCTCAAAAACCTGCAAAAAAGCAGGTTTTGAGCTTTTCTTCAGGAAAGGCTCATCAACTCAGGAACATGGCCAGCAAACAGTCCAGATCTCAATCCCATTGGAAATTTATGATGGAAATAAAACAAAATAATAAAATAATAATAATGCCTTAGACTTATATAGTGCTTTTCAAGGTACTCAAAAATGCTTTACAATTCCATGCACTATTCATTCACAACACAATCATACTTGGTAGTGGTAAGCTACTAATGTAGCCACAGTCTGACAGAAGCATGGCTGCCCATTCACACCTATGGCCCCTCCGACCACCACCAAACACCAACCACATTTACACTTAGGCAATGTGGATTAAGTGTCTTACCTAGGGACACAACAACAGCATGCGCTCAGACAGCGACCCTCCGGTTGCAAGGTGAGCACCTACCCATTGCGCCACTGCCACCCAATATAAAATACACACAACAAAAAACAATGCTTCAAACAAGGATTCATCCCGTAAAGTCGATCTACCAAACAATATTTGAGAAATTTTGTACCATCTTTATACTATTTCCCATTAGTGAAGTCCACGCCTTAAAGAATTAAGATGTTATAAAAGCCAGAGGAGCTGCAACCAAGTACAAATTGTGATTCCACATTTTTTTCCAGAGTGATTCCATATTTTTTTTTTCCCTACTTGATCTGGAAAAAAAAGACCATTAATTAAAAGTATTTAATTACATTTGTTTGAAGTATATTTGACAAACCAGAATGTTCAGCTAATAAACAAAAATAGTTTGACACATCTGATTTCTTTTCCTGCTAAAAAAAACTGAATGCCCATACATTTAGTTGGGAGGTGTATTATTCAGTAGTTGCAGTATATTTGGATCACAGTACTGGATGACTGAAGACTACTACAATGGGCACAAATGTAGTTTAAATTAGAGTTATTGAGGAGCTGGAACTATTAGTTTTCAAACATTAGTGTATCAATTCAACTATGTTGTGCTACTGTGCAGCATATATGTACATCTATATAGCAGGTAATTATTGTGTAATGTTTGGATCCTTCCCAGTTTCATCAACACAGTGTTGTATTCTGCTTCCATAACCCATCTTACCAAGAGTGAGAATAGGGAGGTAGAGCACCAGGACAAAGGGGAGGTGGATGTTTGGAGCTAATGTAGAATTCAGTGGAGAACAGTGGGAGGCTGTTTGCTCAACATAAGGCAGGGCTTGGTAGATAGTGACACCTGAGAGAGACATAATTATAAGCATTAGTGAGACAAGAGGAACTAATATTTAATTTAGTATGCTTTTATTTTATACACCTTCAAACTGTTGGCTTTGAGCACGTGAGTGAGTTATCTAATGATTTTGCCTGTGTGTCACTGATATACAAGACCTTCCTAGAGTGTTTGTTTGCAGTCAGCAGCAGGTCCCACAAACTCAACTGGAATGTATTTTCCCCACTCATTTCCTGGCATTTTATCATCTGCTCTGCTTGGCTAACCCATTTCCTGTATGCTTCCCTTACACAACACCCAATCTCTGACACAATATCACACAGTGAAGCCCATAATGTTAAGAATTAAAAAGACAAGTGTATTCAGATTTCACAGTTTGATGGAATAACCAAAGGCAATAATGATTTGTCACCTTCGATGATGACTGACAGGATGTACAAGGGGATCCAGAGTGAGTAGCGAGTCCACAACATGGTGGTGGAGGGTTTTTCCATAATACAGAGCAGCTCATGAGGATACCTATCAAACCACATAATTAAGTCCATAATATGTTGAACAAGACATTTTGCCTATTGATTTAATAAAAAAAAACACAAAAAAAACCCATCTGATTGAAGTGTGACTTTGTAATTCAAGGGGTTTTACAAAAATTTGGCATAAACCTTTAAGGAATTATAGCCATTTTGAATCTTATATTATTTTATAACTTTTCACTATAATTTTAAATGTAAGTTCCAAACTGATGCCAGTGTAAGTGATTGAGGCCATGATTCAGCTTAAAAACTAAATACATTTATCACAGACATTGAAAAAACTAGGAATGGCCAAATCAACAATCTGATACACTCTTAAAAAGAAGAAATGTACTGGCCAGCTCAGCAATACCAAAGGGCCTGAAAGACCAACGAAGACAACTAAAATAAACGAGGAGATGGAGAGAAATAGCTCATTATTCAAAGCATACCACATTATTGTACATTCCCATATTTATGGCTGCCCATATGGTATGTAAGTACAAACAAAAAGAACCATACATGCCCATATGGTATGGGCATGTATGGCTGCTAGTGGAAGCGGGCCGCTAGTGTTTTTTGATGACGTGACAGTTGATAAAAGTTGCAGGATGAACTGTTAAGTGTACAAGATTATACTGTCTGCTCAGATTCAGCCAAATGCTACAGAACTGATCAGATGGCACTTCACAGTGCAAATGGATAATGACCCAAAGCAAAAGCAACTCAAGAGTTTCTCAAGGCAAAGAAATGGGATATTCTTTAATGCCCGAGTCAGGTGCATGATCTCAACCCAGCAGAGCACGTTTTTCAGTTATTAATGCAAAACTGAAGGCAGGAATACCCACAAACAAACAGCAACTGAGTGCAGCTACAGTAAAGGCATTTAGAGGAAACGGTCCATGGGTTCTAGACTTCAGGCAGCCACTGACTGCATTTTCACCAAACATTAAACACAAGGGCTAAATGACTGTATTTCTTAAACAGTAAATGCATTTTTTTCTTTTTTTTTGTAAAAACCACTGAAAGCTGAAAGTGTACCCTTTTCATACTGTTTGATTTAAAATGCCCTGTTGTGTTGTATATAGGCAAAAAAATGTCTCTTTGTCCAAGAAATTCTGGACCTAACTGTACATATAAAAATCTTAATAAAGGGTTTAAGTAATTATGTAAGAACTTGGATTTCATTGTAAGAAGAGTTTCTGTTCACCTTTAGATTTGACAATCTCCTCAGTAGCTTAAATGAAACGATCTTCTGGGGAGATTTGCCTCTGATTTTTCATAAGTAGTTTAAGAAGGCTCGTGAACTTTTTGGGGTGGGACTATTTTGGTCAATTGATTTTTGCAGAGGATGAAATTATGCAGTCTTCCACTGCAGAAATGTGGGCAGCCTGCACATTTAAGCCTGTTCCAACTACAGGAACCACTATTGTCTTTTTTCAGGAGATTTTTGCTATTAGGTTCTTCTCAGCCTTAAATTACTGATGGTATAGCACAACACAGACTGGTTAAGTCTTCACCTTTCAGATTACATCAACCTAAAATTTGCAGACATATCAAACAATGTATCAGCAGTGGATATCAGTTCCTTTTTCTTTTGTTAGTTTTTCACAGCCTTGGAAATAACTGAACTACGCCACCTCATGATATCAGTGGCTCTTACATTGGAATGTAAACAGCCCCATTTAGGGCTGGTTTGTATAAGTGTTCCTGCTATTTTGCACCTGCCTTGGATTTCTGTTTAGAAGGAATGAGAGACCATCATGCTTTTATAAGAGGTTAGGTCAGGTCACTGTGCCAAGTTTCCATTACAAGTCCATGGCCTAGTGTTCAAGTTCTTTGTTATGTGTGGTCTCACAAAAGATTTAGCACAGTAAAGTTGGTGTTTGAAAAGGCAGCATAATCTGTATGTACATCAATGTAAAACTAGGTCTACATTATTTTGGTTATGTAAAAAAATTATTTAAAAAAATCTGTGTATTTATAAAAACATGCAGCTACATTCTTGTACAATCTGTAATGCTTACCGTAAGAGGTCCAGAATGTTCCAGAGGAAGAACTGTGCACACACAACTGGTTTACTCTGGAGCTCCTCTAGCATGATAAGCATAATCAACAGAAGGTTCTTCTCCATAACCTGAAAAATAGAAAGACAGTCTAACCAAGCCTGGGTTAAAAAAAACAAAACATGATTAATGGTAAAATCTCATTAAAAAGTGAACTGTGGATACACACTTGGATGAAGCGAGGAAGGAGTCTGGCTTTCTCAATACCATCTGCAATGTGGAAAAGCTCCAGAATGGAGAGCAGCTGGCAGAGACTCATCACAAAGCCAACAGAATAAAATGTGTCTGCCAAAGCATCTGCAGTCAGAAATCATATGCTGTTTGGTAGATACATATCTCATTCCTACTAACTAGTCACCACAATTCTTAGTAAAGCTATGAAGTCTAAAGGGCAACTTTTTTTTTAAAGTGTGAACTTCATTGGGAATCAGTGTGTGTTTACAGAAAAGGAACACACAACCCCCCCCCCTTCTTTTTAGGTCCCCTGTTTCCCCATGTTACCCCTGCCTTAGGTAACAAAACACAGATTAAGAAATAGTACAACTTAAAAAATAAAAATGATAAAAAATATTACCAGTTAAAAGGTCTCAGTCCTCAGGCATATTTAGAGTCTACAAAAGATAAAAACACAAAGTTCCATAGACCTCAGACTATTTTTGTGTTTTGTTTTTTAAGAAAGGTTTATATTACAGAGAACCAATTTAATCCATGGGTAAATGCAAGCAATATGAGCAAAGTGTGCTTACAGTATAAGAATGTTAACAGCAAGGCTAGCAAGATATTAAACACCAAATAATGCTCCCATGCTTTTCTAGTCCATGAACTCCTCCTCTGAGATCTACACTAATTAGAGTTCCAAGTGGAGTTTTCAGAGGAGAATTTGGTGAAAGTAGATAATATCTACTGTCTTAGCTTTGTGAAAAAAATATAATGGAGGTGACGTGTTTGCTGTTTGAAATGTTGCTAGCAGGTCTGTAAATTACACACTTTTTATTTGTCATTTGCCTGCCTGGTCCTGTTCTCAGTACAACCAAGCCTGGAATGTAGAGTGTTTTAAGTGGTTAAAAGGGTGCTCTTTCTGTACTGTGGTAAGAGTAGGGCAAAATAAGGCTGTGCAGCCCAAAATATTTTCTAAAATTTATCCATATGACATTCATCCAGACCCAGTGATTTGACACTTTCCAGGGCTTAATTACCATTTTATTTATTCATTTATTTTTATTTTGACCTGCACAACTGCTCCAGAAATTGTTTTCAATTCCAAGCCATGTTATAGAGTTCCATTTGAGAGATGACTAAATCTGAGATTAACTCTCACAGTTAGATGGGCAACTGAGTTTTTGGTGGCAGAAAGGGTGATCACAGTAAGTATGCTCACCCTGAGTTAAGTGTGCACATGACTAGAGATAGAAAGCCATGAACAGCTGAGCTCAGATACCACGATTCTCCATGACAACAGCTAAATAAAGAGCAGTGTCTCCATTTTAATCCAGTGGACTAAGCAATTTGAATGCATATCAGTATGCACCATGGCATCAAAGGTTCACATACACTCATCATGTGCATGAATGTCATGGTAATTTGGGGCTTTTAATGATTTCTTTGAATACTTTTTTGTCCAGGGTAGAATGATTGGATAGCATACATCTTTAGTGACTTAAAAAGGAATTGTGTGCACAAGTTTTTAAATACTTTGGATTTTCTGTAATCCACCCAGGGTCAAAAGGATTCATACACCCCCACTAATATTTGGTTAAATGTCCCTTAGCATATTGTACCTTGACCAGATGCTTTTGACAGTTTCTGACATAATTCTGGCCGGACATTTGATCACTCTTCTTGACAAAATTGGTAGAGTAAATTTAAATCACCTTTTAAGCATAGTCCACAAAAGTTCAGTAGGGTTGGGGCTTTGGGAAGGCCTATCCAGAAGCTTGCTTTATCCATTCCAAAACCAGTTTTGATGTGTGTTTGCAATCATTGTCCTGTTGGAACATCCAACTGTGTTTAAGTTTCAGCCATCCAGTTGTGGATCTGAGGTGAAGTTGAAGAATCTGGAGGTAGCCCTCCAGGTGCTGATTTTAAAGCAGGCTCTTCCTTCTTGGTCGGTACCCTCTGAGTCCATGGCAATGTAAGACTTTGTGGATGGTGATGTTGGTGTCCCAGCAGTTTCTAATTCGTGGCCCCTGTGGTTCCTGGGTTGTTCCTGAATTTCCTATCTAACTTTGTCTCATCTGAGGGTGACAGTTTGCCAAGGTCCAGAGGAAGATCCATCCGAATGTGGTGACACATCCAAATGTACGAAAATACAAGTTAATTGTTTAAACTGTTGATCCTCGAATCGGCAGTTGTTTGGAAATGGCCTTTCCAAATCCTCAACCTCAACCCTATTGAAAATTTGCAGACTGTGCCAGGAAACCAAGAAGAGTGGTCAAATAATAGTTGAGTAGAGTAAACATTTAAAACAATGTACTGATGGGCTATCACAACCTAATTTTTATTGGAGATTTACTGGATAAAAAAATGTTCAGAGAGAGTTTCAGAAGATTTATGCTTTTATGTTCCCCAGTTTAACTATAATTTCATCTATTATCAGCCTTCACTGACAGATTGGTCTCTTACAGCCATACCATGAGATATTTTACTGAGTTACTTTTAATAGTAAGAGTTCAGTAATAGTAATTGTTTTAACATTAAACAAAAAATGCAGGACAGTTTTCCAAGTCTTTAATGACTGTAAAGTTTCATCTGTAAAGGCAAACATGCTTTAACAAGTTTTTTTTTTTAGCTTTTGTTACCTTGATTTGAGATATTTCAGCATAATTTTAAAATTATAATCTGAATTTATAATCAGAAACACCTTTTTTTTTTGTTTTGATCTTTAGCCTTACCTTGACCAAACATAAGAAACCTGGCGATGGTATTAGCCAGTATCCATGTGTGGCCGCAGAACTGGAACAAGTTATATGAGAAGACGTAGGCAAGCCTGAAGCTAAACCTGCAAAAGAGGATAACAGGACATAGATGAGTTATTCTTCAGTTTATACCATGATGATCAAGACCTGTGGCATAAGATTTGCATGTTCTATGACATAGGTTTCTTTCATTCTGTTTGTGCATGTATGGATAATACTAATCCTTGGCTTTAGGATCAGTTGTCATTGACCAAACTATGATTCTTTATAACTCTGCACTGGTGACTGCACTGTCAACAAATGTCATATTGGTAGCAACCTTCTTCCGTGGTGTGGCTGAATACTGCCACTCAACTTTTATGCTTTTTTTTTTTTTTTAAAGCCACAGAGGTTTCATATTATAAGTCACAGAGCATAAAAAAGCAAGTGCATGGGCCATGTGGAAATACTCTCCCAAGCTAGAGAGTGTTTTGGGCTCAGTCATTAGCTAAGCATTACTGAGTGCAATGATGATTTATGGCTTGCTGTGTGGTACAGACCATCCTGACTCTTGGGACTGGAACTAGGAATATGCTGGCTCTTTGCCAAGTCAAACATGTGGACTTCCATAATGGATTGGGCAGGGCCAGGATTAACAGCAACCACCTCTGCTGCTGCTGCCCAACAGGGTGAAGGGGAAACTGTGCTACTGATGACCAAAGACAATGCTGGGATAGTGCACCATTGGATAACCCTACAAAACTGAGGGAAAATACAGAGGCTGGGTCCCTACAGAGTGACTCTTTTACAGTAACACATCAAATGGTAATATAAAAAGATTGGTGCAGCTTTAGGTACATTTTGCTGATGCAATCTTAAAATCTAATGTTGTTACTGTTACCTGAAAAAGATGTTTTAAAGCTGAAATATGATTACTTACACATGCATATTAAATCCATCACTGGAGAACTTTTAAATAACTTCTGAGCGAGTAAGTGTAGCAAGTTCTGGTTAAACTTTGACCCTCTAAAGTAAAAGTTTTGTTTTTTAAATGAATTTTCTGGAATTAGATTCCAAACATTCCATTTGAACTTAAAGGAAACCGCCAGCTTTCATTAAGTCAAATCCGACTAACTTGGTTCAACTGCCCTCTCACTGCTTATGGTCAACAGTCCAAAATAGGGTAAGAGATAACCTGGTGAGCGATGGCTGGTCGGGTTTGTTTGACCGTGCCATAAGCCGGATGGAGAGGGCAGTTAAAGCCAGTTTAGCATCGGATTTGACTTAATGAAAGAAAGCTGGCGGTCTTCATCCCTTCTTTTCTTCCTTCCCTGCTTTCTTTCTGTTTCTCCATTGTGACTCCTTGTCCAAACTCCTTGCTCCTCTTTGATCCCTTGCCCACTCTCATCTCTCCTAATACTGGCCAAAATCACCTTTCTGGCTAAGATGTGCGCGTCTCTGACAGAAGGTCAATAAACAAGGTTTTTGTCAGTGTTACTAATGTTTAGACTGAGGCAGGCCTTTCTTGAAATGATGTTTTTAAAAGTGCTTTAAGAACAGAAAGTTAGAGCTTGTTTAACATGTGCAGGTTAGTTTGATTAACATGCTCCGCTGATAATCAAAGGCATCTTGTTAAAACAACTCAATTCCTTACGGCTGACTCAAGTTTGTATTTCAGTCAACGATGACACGAAGGCACGCTTCGCCGAAAAGATAAAATGGTGATAAATTGGTGAGACAGTATGATGCCACCTCGCAATTTATCATCCTCTTTTTCTCGTCAGGCGAGCACTGTGACCATTAATGCATCATCAGACCGCCTTGTGTACCTGGTGTGTGCAAGAATGGCGGCAAATGCATCAACCGCCTCGCAGGTGGTTTCATGTGCGAGTGTCCAGCGGGCGAGTATGAGAAGCCCTACTGTGCATGACCACCCGCAGCTTTCCTGGACAGTCCTTCATCACCTTCAGAGGCCTGCGGCAAAGGTTCCACTTCACCGTCTCCTTCATGTAAGTTTGGTTCCTTTTGTGTCTACCTCTCTGTTTACTAATCACCACCAACTGACAGAACACACCCACTTAAATACCTACACCTGGATCAGATGCAGTTGAAGGGAACCGGCTACACCTATCATGCTTTCTGTTCTCCTATTACATATTTATTGTGTGAGCATGGTTCCCGACTCTCACACTTTTGGCATGTAACGCACACTTTCACCTTCAATTTCATGCTCTACTGCTGCACAAAGAAATGTCACGATAAGAGGAAGCCTCAAAGCCACACCTTTATGGGAAAAAAACAAAACAAATAAACAAAACAGTCTGTCCTGCGTGCAGAAAAAAAAATGTTTATTTAACCAAAGTCAGCGTTTCAGCTTTCAGCACCAGCCGTGGTCCAAAAACATCAGAGTGAGAGGAAAAAAAGTTCTTTACTTAAGCTCCTGTTTGATGTGTTAACAGAAGCTGAACTTAACTCACTTAGGCCTCTTTTCCACTACCACCTACTTGACTCCAATATAATTGAGTACCGCCTCAATGTGGTTGGGGTCGTTATAGCAAGGCTCACTTGCTGACCAATCAGTGGCATGCATTCTGTTGATGTCACGTCAAACCCCGGCTGAGTAGGTACAAAAATGTACCTGGTACCAGGTACTACCACCTAATGGTAAACCCTAAAAACTGAGTTGAGTCGGGCCGAGTAGGTACTAGTGGAAAAGAGGCATAAGTCTCGCATTAGTAAAATTCTTACATACATAAATATTTATATGCATAATCAGGGTAAGTTCTTTTACCCCCCCATGACACTTACAGTGCCTTGCGAAAGTATTCGGCCCCCTTGAACTTTTCAACCTTTTGCCACATTTCAGGCTTCAAACATAAAGATATAAAATTTAAATTTTTTGTGAAGAATCAACAACAAGTGGGACACAATCGTGAAGTGGAATGAAATTTATTGGATGTGTCAAACTTTTTTAACAAATAAAAAACTGAAAAGTGGGGTGTGCAATATTATTCGGCCCCCTTGCGTTAATACTGTGTAGGGCCACCTTTTGCTGCAATTACAGC